>VWZV01000271.1:0-65944 GCA_013397155.1 Irena cyanogastra
GTCTCTTTGAAAGTAATAAACTCCAGCTCATCGACAGGGACCAGCCCAGCTGAAGCTGTGACATCTGTTGCCCAGTTCCACCTGTTAGTGGCTTTCTGCATTTCCTGCTAAAGGAGCAATTCTCCACATTTGAATATTCTACCACACCTGATGAAAATTCTGCCTCGTGGACCCTTCCCCTTCTGCTCCTGGGTGCAGCCAGTGCAGGTTTCCAGCTCAGCCACCCCTGATTTGCAAACCCTGCTGTTCCCTCCAGCCTGGATTGCATGGAATCCCCATGGCAGATGCAATTGCCTAAGAGAAACAAACATTAGGAAAGCATTTAATGTATTCTTGCTGCTTGTGCCCTGCTGATGAGTGCAAGAGCTGCAGACACAGAGGGGAACTGTCCCCTGGAACAGGCAGTCCCAGCACCAACATCTGGGAGAGCAACCAGCAATGGGCCCCGGGGGAGGCTGGCTCAGCCTTTGGGAAGGCAGATTTGAGCTGCTTTTCTTGGCTATTTTATATAATAAATATTATTTTATGATAAATATTGCCATCAGATCCCACCTGTGCCCCCAACCCACTGTGATCCTCCTCTCTTAGGGGATGGATCCACACCCAGAGCTCTCAGTTCAGACTCACACACCCCGCAGTTATTTTGTTTCCTGAGGATTCTGGAAGCCCTTTTACCATCTTCTATGAATAAAGAACAAGGGGGTGGCAAAGATCCCCCTCTCCAAGGGCCTTCTGCAGGTGGGACTGAGCAAACCCCAGCACTTCCAGCCAGGCTTTGTCCAGCTCCAGGGAAAAGCCAGTGACAGGTGTGTGCAGTGACACAAAATTTTTGCAGCACCCAGGCACCCTTGGGAGCAGCCTTGGCCACCCCATTCCAGCGTGGGGAGAAGCAAATACAGCCCCATCAAGTGGGGTTTTCATATAACAGAGTAAAATCCTAGATTTTTTTCCAGCCAACCCCCAAATTTCTTGTGCCTCAGGTGTTTTTTTGCCCAACACAAGGTTATTTTACAAGTCTCGTGGATGTGAGGGTGAGAAGGAAAAGAAAGAGAGAAGAATGGAATAATGGCATGAGCTTTGCTAGGTTCCATGCATGAATGATATTATTTAGTTATAGGAGCAGATTTTTTTAAAATGTCAAGCATTGAATGAGAGAAAAAAAAGCTTCTGCACATGAAAGAAGATTTGAGTTGTGGAGGCTGGGATTTGTCTCATTTTTATTCATTCATCTAGAATTTCCACCCAGAGCCTGCAGAAGGAGCAGCACCTCCAGAGAATGAGGCAAACCCCAGGCTGGAACATCAATCCCTGCAGGAGATCAGTGCCAGGCTGAGCTCCCCAACCCAGAATGAGCTTAATTTGCTGCTTGGCTTTTGGACAGACCTGAATTCAGGGTTAGGAACTCAAGCCATGACACAAATGCACCTTTTTGCTTTGGAAATAGTCAAAGAGTTCGAGGAGAGGATTTAGAGGGAACCTAGAAATTCATTCAGAACCAGATGATGGCAGAAAAAAAATAAATCTGAGTCTCTTTGGTGTACCTTAAACATCCCTTTTTCCTACATAAATGAAGCCCTGCTAATTAGCCAGGACACCTTTCCAGTGTCCTGTGCCATCCTTTTTTCTGCAGTGTTTGGACCACTGATGTCCATTAACTCCTGAAATATCAGAGAGAATATTAAAGAAAAAAAAATAAATGACTTCTCTAAAAGGAAAAGAATGTTATGAAAACAAACTGTGGCTTTTTAGGACTTTTTGCAATTTCCTGAGGCTTTTTCTTGAACTGGGGAACATCAAGTCCTCCCTGTGCAGCAATTCGTGGGAACACTGGGCTGTGCAGGGACACTGCCTGGTCCAGGGGAGGGGGAGCAGATTTGTGCCATCCCTGGGCTCCAAAATGTCCCTGCAGGGCACAGCCTGGGTCTTGGGCAGGCCTGGCAGCCAGGGACTGGGAATGGCACCAGGAAAGCCCAGGCTGGGTGTGGTAGGAGCTGGTCCTTGCAGGGTTGGAAGGGTGGGACAGAAATCCCTGTCCTGCCTGAGCCACCAGGGCTTGGCTTGGGGACATCCAGGGCCTGGCTCTGAGGACATTCAGGGCCTGGCTTTGGGGGCCTTCAGGGCCTGGGTTTGGGGACATCCAGGGCCTGGCTTTGGGGACATCCAGGGCCTGGCTTTGGGGACATCCAGGGTTTGGCTTTGGGGACATCCAGGGCCTGGCTCTGAGGACATTCAGGGCCTGGCTTTGGGGACATCCAGGGCTTGGCTTGGGGACATCCAGGGCCTGGCTTTGGGGACATCCAGGGTTTGGCTCTGGGGACATCCAGGGCCTGGCTTTGGGGACATCCAGGGCCTGGCTCTGAGGACATTCAGGGCCTGGCTTTGGGGACATTCAGGGCTTGGCTTGGGGACATCCAGGGCCTGGCTCTGGGGACATCCAGGGCTTGGCTCTGGGGACATCCAAGGCCTGGCTCTGGGGACATCCAGGGCTTGGCTTGGGGACATCCAGGGCCTGGCTCTGGGAATTCCCAGCTCTCCTTCCCAGCATCTGGGGGCTGCCAGAGCCCTGGAGCCCCAGCACAAACCAGGGCTGGGCAGTGCTGCTGAGGGCAGCTGGCAGCCAGGCAGGTGTTTAGCCACCAAGCAGAGGTTTTGGCCACCAAGCCACCACCCTTTCTAGCCCCAGCAGCACTGGGATCTGCTCTCTACACACCCTCCTCTCACACTGCCTTTAATCCATGGCTTGGGATGGCCCGGGGCAGCTTTGCCAGGTAAAAATTCACATTTCTGGCTGCTGTGTGCATCCCAGGCTTTTATCCCTACAGCTTGGATCAAAAATTGGGCTCCAGAGCACTCAAGTCTCTGGTGGGATTTAGCATTTCTAGGTGCACTGTGTATTTTGTTATCCCAGACATGAGGCAAATGGCACCCAGAAAACCTCTGGTGCACCCCAGATCTCTCAGTTTGGCAGCAAAAAAATATTCCAAAATAACTTTAAATCCATTTTTGCACCTGCAATAGTTTCAGCTTTCAATGCTTCCCCAGCTTGTTCATAGGAATGTGACACTGCACAGCACATGAACTGCTTCCCCTGCATTCACAAGGTCAATTATTCTGTCAGAAAAGGAAATTAAATTAAATTAACATGGCATGACTTCGGTCTTGACAAGAAATACTTGTTATGTTGCTATTGGCTGGATAGCCTGAGAGGGACAGTTCAATAAATCAGTGATTAATTAGCTATTTGAAGCTGGAATAACTGTAATTGTCTTGTTCCTTTCTTAAGGAAGAAAAAAATAGGATAAATTTTCCTTCCTGGGTCCTCTGAGGCCTCACTTTTCTGTGATCCGTGAGCTCTTAAAGAGAATCATTTAATGGCTCAGATTGTTTTGGCTATTTCCTTAAATACTCCAGGGTGAATTTCCCTGCAGCTCACTCCCTTGAATGTATCCAGCCCAGCTGAACATATTTAACCTGTTCTCTTCCTCCAGTTTATTGCTAATCTTAATTATTCTGAGCATCTGGTGGGAGTTACCCTCTTGCAGTGAAGCTTAAGCAAAGAAACTATCGAACAATTAATCTTTATTCTTCTGTTATTGCCTCGGCTTCCCTTGGCAGTGCTGGGATTTCTATCTTTTTGTTTGTTTCAAAGCACAGAATCTTTTCTCATCTCTTTAAAGCCTCTTTCAAGCTGTCATTTGCTGCTTTACTGGTGGACATTTCCCACCCTGGGCTTGTACAAACAGAAGGGAAAAGTTTGATTTGAGAGCCAGGGTGGAAAAAGCTGCCCACCAAAGCTGCAGTGATGTGCCCCAGCCCAGGAACTGAGGGCATGGCATTCCACCAGGGAGAGTAATTTTAATTTACTTAGATTTAATTTACAGAGAGATCAATTTTCATTATTAACAGCTAATGGACCTGAGGTGATTTGGGGTACCTGGATTTAGGCACCCTGGATAACACTCAGGACCTGAGAAAGTAACACTCAAAACCACCAGGAGGGGAAAAAAAAGAGAACAAAGAAAAGCTAAAGCCCAAAGAGTTTCTCACCTCCAAGTGAACACACAGCAGGGGAAATAGAATTTTAAGGGAAAAATCCCACTTTAGCTTTCCTGTTTGCAAATAAAATTATTCCTAGTGGTGATTTAGAATGGATTTTTCCTCGGAAAAAAGGAAATGTTCTGGTATGCTGGAGAAGATCCTGTAAGAGGGGAACTGAGGATGGTGGGAGTTGAGGTTTGGTGTGCAACTTTTGGACAACCTGAGGGCTGATCCCTCACCTGCAGCCCCACTGCTCCAGCCCCTCCAGCAGCAAAACCAACAAAATTGGCACTGATTGCTGTGGAGCACCTGGAGAAAGTGCTGGGAGCCCAGCCCCGAGCTGCCCTTCCCCTCTGGACGGGTCAGGCAGGAGTTCCCTCGGTGCAGGAGCAGCTGCCAGGCTGAGCTGGTAGCTGTGCAAACCACGAGTGACAGCCACACTGAAATGCTGCTGTAGTTTGACAAAAACTGGGAGAAAAGCCACGAGAGAGAGAGAATTGTGTTTTCCCTCTCGTGGAGAAGTCTCCAGAACCTTAACAAGAGAGACTTTTCTCCCTGAGTGAACTGTAGAAAGACTGTGTCAGAAGTAGTGAACTGACTGGAAATTTGAGTTTAGTTCTTTACATTGTCAGTGTTCAAAAGAAGAGTAGTAGAAGAAGAGAAAGAGTCTGAAGGGTTTGTTTTGATTCTTATTACTTTTCCTTTATAGTTACTGTCAATAAATTCTCTTTATACCCTTTTGAAGTTTGAGCCTGCTTTGCCTTTCTCTTAATCCTATCTCACAGCAAGAAGTAAGTCTGTTGGCTAAGAAGTCTCAAAATTAATGAAAATTCCAAATTAGTGAACCAAAACCACTACAAACAGCCAATAAAACACTCTGCCTTCTCAATGCAGGGAGCAATTCCTCATTCCAGATGGTGGCAGCAGCACTGAAACGCAGCTGGGGCAATTTCCAGGGAAATCAGGAGATGGAATCACATGGCAACATCCCTGTGCCCTGCAGCCCTGCCATGCCAAAGGAGCTCCTGAGGAGCTCTTGTGGGGCTGAGCAGGGTGGGACAGGCTGGATTTGGAACCAAAGCTCTTTAGCTGCACCCATCCAAGTGGGTCTGTGCTCCCCTGGCTGGCAGGCAGGACGTACCCACTGCCTGGCATCTGAGACTCTCCAGCGTGCCAGGAGGGTGTTAGCTTGCTCTTGGCAGCAGGGGTTGTGTTTGTGTAGCAACAAGCTTTAAAATCCTGTTAAGAAACATTGTCTGAGCTGCAGCATGGGACTCGTTTGTTTTGTTATTGTCATTTTACTGAAAAGGAAAAAGAAATTAAAATGCGCACAAGACACTTCTCCAAAAATCTGGAGGGCACTTTGGAATGTCTTTAAAAAAATTAAAAAAAAAAAACAAAAACAAGTAACAAACACCATGACAGCTTGGGAAACAGCTGCATCTCCTCCTCCTGGAAGGCTCTTTTAGGATGCAAAGGAGAATGTTTGTTGTGTGTCCTGGACACGCTGCTGTCCCTGCACTGCCTCACCGTGTGAATTGCACAAACGTTTCAACACCATCCCTCAGCCAGGCTCTGAACCTGGATCTCAGTGTGCACAGCCCAGATGGTTTCTGCTCTGCTCTTCTGGCTCGCAGACCCCGGGAAGGGCAGGCTGGAGAGGCCAGGGAGTGAAGCTGCAGTGACAGGGACAGGGTGGCACAGCCCTGCAGGTGAGCCAGAGCCCAGCAGGAGAGACAACGGCACAGAAACTGCCTGCAATGGCCAGGACAGACTGAATCCCAGTCCTGTGGCTAGAAAGAAGTTTGGAGCTGTCTCATTTTTGCCCAGTGCAGACTAAATCCTCACTGTGTGGGTTTTGCTGCTGCAGGTTCTGCTGTTTCCACGCTCAGCAGGGAAAGCGCCCGTGAGTTCTCAGCTCCCTCCCTCCCTGAGCTGCTGGGAGAAGGTTTTGCTCCTCCTGGAGCTGCCAGGATGCTCCTCCCGAGGTGCCTGGAGGCTGCCCTGACCTGGGGATGGCTGGGGCGGGCAGGAGAGCTGGGGCTGCCCGGCTCCTGCCTGGCACCGTGGGCTGGGGAAGGAAATGCTGCTCTGGGCTGTGGCCTCAGCCCCTTGGCTGCAAACCAAGGGCCAGAACCGAGCAGGACAGGCACTCCGGGCCAGCAGGGACAGCAGGATGCAGGGGACAGGAACTGGGGACAATGGGAAGAATCTGGGGTGCAGCAGGAGGCACAGCTGGCCCCTGCCCTGCCCTGGCACTGCTGCTGTGCTTTGTGCAGTGATCTGAACCAGCAGAGCAGGCAGACACCTTGGGACCACAGCATCTCCTCTCTCCCTCTTGTTTTAGTAATGCCCACAGCTGAGTAATAGTGCTCCTGCAAGTGGAACTTTGAGGGTTCTGGCTGTACAGAGAGAAATTTCTCAGCCACTGGAATCCAGGCAGGCTTGAGCCCAGCCCAGGGTGGCAGTGCAGGATTCACACTGTGCTCCTGGCAATCCCTTCTCACTATTTTAATGATTTATTAAGTGATTTATTAAGTGGTTTATTCTTCAAATCACTTTGCCTTTACTGTTCTTCAGCCACTCCTTGTGCAGTTTTGGGGCAGGTGTCCCCAGTGATCCATTCAGGATTCAGTCCTGCTCACTTTGGGCACCCAAACCCTCCTCCCTGGGAACATGAAACTCATCTGTACCTCATTCCACGGAGCCCAATCCTGGCTCAAAGACCTCTCCTGGAAACCTTGGTGATTGAGAATGAACAGAACCAGACCACAAACCCCTGAGTGGTGCCACTTGTAACACAAATGGGATTTTTCTCCAAATGTGAGCAGCTTCCCCATCCTGGGCTTGATCCCAGATCTGGGGCTCTCCCCTTGCACTGGGCAGTTTCCAGTGAAACTCTGGGTTAATTGTGTGCCAGGCCTGGTGCTGGTTAAGCCCAGCTTTATTGTGTACCAAAGGAAGTGCAGAGCAAACAGGCAGGAGAGGTTATATATAAAATTCATAACTGGGTGCTTCACAGCCCACTGGTTCCACCCTCACAGCACATCTCTGCCCGTGGCAGGGGAACTGCAATTTGAGGTTCCTAAAGTCCCTCCTAGCCCAGCCCTTTCTGTGATAACATTTGGGTTAAGTTGTATAATTTTCACCACTGACAATTTCCTGTGGTGCCACTCATGAACAGCTCACAACCTCCTGCAAGGGGCAAAGGAAAAGTGGTGCCTTTGGGGGACCAGAGCCAGCTGGCACCAGAAAACACCCTCTGTGACACAGGATTTCACTGCTGGGTGCCACAAGTGCCCTCCTCACAGCCAGGCTGGCCAAGGAACTTCTGAAGCCACCTTTGCAGCCCTGTGGTGTTTCCAAAATCCATTCCCTAGCAGGGCTCCATCCCTGGAACTTCTCCTGGCTGTGATGCCATTGCCTCCAGGGCCATTTTAGCATTTGAATTGCACTTGCAAGCAGACTCTGCACCTCGGAATTGTAGGGGGAAATGCAGAGTCCTCAGTGCAGAGCTCACCCAGAAAAGAAGGTGAAGAACTCCAGTTAAATTTCCACCACCTTCATTTATTTTTTGTCAATAACAACGGCAAAATAAAAAAAAGCTATTAATTTACTAAGAACTTAATATGTTTTATTTTTAATATTTAGAACAAACCTGTCTCTGATAGTCATTTTTCATTGTCTTTTCTCACAGAACTGCAAGTGTAGGCTTAATAGGAGGACTCAGGGAATTTTATTCCATAAATTGATCTTGCAAAGGCGAAGCACTGTGGAAGTCCCATCTTCTTTGAATCTGGTTTTATTACCTCTGTTTATATTTTATCATAAAAATGCATAGACTGGAAATACCAAATATTTTACTCAAGCTGTTCAGGCAGAGTCCAGATGCAGAGGAACCTGCACATCACTGTGCCTTTCCTACCAGTCTAGAATTCATCACATTAATCCACATTAAAGTGTGAAAACTGAAGAGAAAAGAAGTACAAAACAAGAAATATTCAGCTAAAGAGCTCCTGGATCTTTTGATTAAAGTTCAGCTCAGAGACAGTAAGTTTAACATAATCTGGATTCCAACACACAGCAACAAACCCACTCCTTTGGGCTGTACACAATTTACTTCTGACTGCAAACTCTGGTCATTCCTTTCCTTTCTCTTACTCTGGTTTGAATAAACCAGAACTGGGAAGGAATTTTGTGAGTCTGCATTCTTTCCAAAAGGACCTGCCCGTGCAAAGGACCCCAGCTGGAACTGTCAACGTGAGCAGCTCTGGGTTTGTGTCTCTGCACAAATGCTCAGGGCTCTGCTGGTGGTCAGTGCTCGTGGTTTGGGTTCTGTGCCATGGCAGGAAGAGAAGGAAACCCAGCAACCAAAGTTCACCAGGAGCAGCTGATTCAAAGGGATCTCCTTGATCATCCCCTGGTATCATCCTGTTACCAACAGAGACCCAAATCCAGTTTTTAAGGTCTAGAACCCAAAGCTTGCCCTCGTTACAGGAGCCACCTCCTTCCCTCTGCTGAGATTTTTCATTTATTGCAGCAGGCAGAAGGCAGATCTCCCCTGCCAGCAAGCAGATGTTCACCAAGAAGGTTTTACTAACTGATCAATTGCAAAATCCCTAACTGCAATCCTTCAGAAAATCAGATGCCCTCTGTCCTTCCTCCCACTCCAGCTTAGCTGCCAAAACTTACATACAAAATTATTACTGTAATGTTTTATAGTCACTGGGAAAAAAATATCCATTTGGTCTTACAGAATGATGTGAAATGAATCTGTGGCCTCAAAAGGAAAAAAAAAGTCTATTAAAAGTAGCTCTTTTTCCTCCCTCCTCCCTCTCCCAGGCCCCTTTTACTCCCCTCCCCCAACAATAAAGGATGTTTTGGAACAGCCTTTTCAGGAAACATTTCCACAGCAAAATGCAGCATCATTTATAATATTTAAAGCTACATTTTTGTTGAGATGGCTTGGCAGGCTCTGCCTGCAAATCTGGCAGGATATGGCCAGCTGAGAGTTAGCACTAACAGGCAGGATCTGCTGACACCACAGAATGCTTTAATCACCATTGCAGCAAGCAGGACAAGATCCCCTCCTGCACTGCCAGCTCTTCCCAGTGTGAGAACCAATGGTGCTGCGTGCTCCTGCTTCCCTCCCCTGCCTCTGGAGACTTCAGCTCTCCCTTGCTGTCTCCACTGAACTAAAAAAACCTCGTTGGGTAACAGCATATAGCAGAATGAGCAATGGGTGTTCCTCTTGGCCAAGGCCGGTATGAAAATGCTCCCCATTTCCAGCTCAGTGAGGAAGCTTCGTAATTAAAAAGAAAGTCCTTAACCAGTTTGTGTCTCAATGGAAGGGCTATTTTCACTAGCTGCTCAAGCTCTTTTTTGGCTTTACCCTTTTCTGAGGGCTGAGAGCCATGTTCAGTTAGCAAAATCCTAATTGGAAACTTGTCCTGTGTGAGACTTGGGAGCTGATCTCAACCACTCGCAAAAACTCATCGAAGCAAATTAATTTCACATTTGAAAGGAGTCCTGAAGCATTTAACCCCACAAATCTGAGAGTTACTGCCTTGACTCATGCTTGCCCAGAGCAAGACTTCCCAGAGAATTCCTGCTGCAGGATCCAGCCAAGCTACAGACTTGCAATTCTCCAATATTCGCCACACTAAGCAATGAAGAGATGCAGTGAAAGAGACTGGGAATTGAACAAACCTTTCCTGTTTAGGGAGCATATAAATTTATAGGTGCTGTTTACTGCCTTTGGTACACTAAACTTGCAAACACCAACTCCAGGGGGCATTTGGCTCTTAGGGAAAATAAAGGTAAAATCCTGTCAGACCCTGCACACACACACATCCAACACTGCTACACTGCACCCAAAGCTGTGGAATCATTTCCTCCTTTCTTCCTTTGTTGGGTCAGGCCTTGCCTTCTGAGTGTTTACTTCAAGCCAATGAAGATGTGCTGCCTAATTTCCTTTCCATCCCCTGCGAATCCAAAGGAAAATCCAGAGGTTCAGGAACTGTTTTTCCTACAACCATCATTTCCAGGGCTGGGAGGAGTGGCTGTACCCTGGGGTTGGGTACAGCCCTGTGCAGCTGATTTTTAACCACTGCTTCTCAGACCAGGCACTTGGAATGGGACTTATGATGAGACTCATAAGTTTTTTCCAGTGCTTGAATGAGAACCTGACCTGTTTGACAGGTGTGTGACTGAGCTGCTGACACAGGAGGGGTTTGCTGGGGCTGCCCCCCTCAGTTTTGTTTTCCTCCTCCTGTAAATCTCTAGCTGCAGCTTTGTATTGCTTGTGTTTGCAAAGTTGGTGTTACATCCATTTAAGGGATATTACCTCTTATTTAAAAGGAAAAAAGTCCCATTGAAACGTTCTCAACCTCAAGGCAGAGTTTACAGCCACAAATCAAATATTAAATGCTGATCCCTCGGAGCTCGTCTGTGCCCACAGTGGCAGGAACCCGTGGTGTGTTAGCTGAGGGAAGGGGCTCAGGCACACGAGGTGGGACAGCAGCTCTTGGCAAGTCCATTTCCCATTTCCCATTTCCCAGTGTTTGGGGTGCTGAGGCTGGAGAAGGTTCTGTTAGGGGGTGCTGGAGGGGGGTGGAACACCTGCACCAGGGGCTCAAATGGGTTTTCCTCACTGCTATGGAAACCCTGACTAAAATGGTCTGGGCTGCCTTTGCCCCCACAGTGGGGATGCTGGAAATGCTTTTTGTCCTCTCAGTTTCCATTCCAGGCCCTCACAGCAACATTTGCTGCAGAAATGATCACCAATGTTATCTGAAGAAAGTAACTTCTGTTGGTCAGGGACCTTTGGGCTCCTACAAGGAATGTTCTGGTGCCTGACAGGGCGAGGGGAATGGGCTGGATGTGTGCAGGGACAACAAATGACCTCCTCTGGACCCAATTCACCTCCAGGTTTTCCACAGGAAAAGCAGCTCGGTGTGAAATATGAGGCAGAAGAACAGCCCAGAAGTTTCCAAGCCTGTGGGAATGTCCAGACTCCCACATCATCCCCGAGGATGTTGTGATGTAGTGCACAGATGAGTGAGGAACAGCACAGCACCAGCAAAATCGAGTTCTTCAAAGGCAGCCATGTGCCAGCTGACTGCTTCTATTTTTGAGTCCTTAAATGTTTTTAGTAGCACTGAAGATCAAAACCCAAATTGTTCATTTATGGCGCAGCCCATTCCACCCAAAACTCTGGAGAGTCTGAAAGTATTACAACCTACTGATGAACTCCCATTAGCAAGTTTTTGTTTTTAATAAATAAAGTCCCATAGAAACAGAAAGTATTTACAATTAGATCAAAATTCTGAATATAATTCACAAGAGAAAATGCTATTTTTTGAGAAAATGCTTTCATATCCTCATAACAGTCATTTGTTCTAAATTAGTACATAGCAATTGTCCATTAAATGAACATTTTTCCCTTAAGACCTATTCTTGTGGAAAAGTATTTCAGGCAAAACTTCTTAACCATGATGTAACCGCTTAGAATCAGAACATGTCAGTGATTAGTAACTCACATAAAAAATTAACACTTTGCATGGCTTGAGGAAAACATGGTGAAGAATATCAATATGTGGGAGAACACAGGGTGGAGGGAGAACAATACATTTTATTAGAGCAGCTGATACAGTTGAAAGAAAAGTAGAGGCTTTTGGGCTTTTTTCAGTCCCTTCATCCTCATAAAGGATAACACCCATTCCTGCAAAACTCTTCTGATCATGATTCCATTTCCACTCTCAGAGTGTGGGGATTTTTGGACTGAGTGGCTTAGGCCCTGTTGCTGCTGAATGAGCAGTTTCAGAAATATTACCCCCTGCAGGAGTGGGATGGAGCTCTTTGGTTAATGTGCTGCTGGGTTACACAGATTTTTTCAGTGCTTTAACAAAATACTGAACTCGATTACCCTGTCAGAGCATCTCTCCCACTTATTTTCAAATAATGTTGAATATTACTTCTGTAAGGACATGCCCTAAAATTCCTTTCTGTTTGAAACTCTGTCTGGGCTTCCATTTCAAGGGAAGCCAGTGGGAAATTGGATTGTTTAAGAAGTGCAGGCTCAGCTTCATGGCTCTTGCTGGGTGCTGCTGGTACAGGAATTCAGTGTTGGACTGGGGTCTCTGCCAGTGCCAGCTCATCTCTGGCCCATCCTCCCTGCAGAATTCTCCCACCGAGGGATGGAAGGCAACACTTCAAATGAACAGTGGAGAACAACTCAGACCAGAGGGAGAACATTTCCTTCTGCACTGTAACAGCCATGGAAGTAGGGATGCAATTCCTGCCAGTGCCAGCTCAGCTGGAGCCACCTGAGATGTGCAGCAAGCTGCAGTGCTGAGCATGAACTGCAAGGCTGTGTTTGCTCCAGGGCCATCCTTTCTGAGCTACCTGACATGACCTCACTGGAGCCTGGCAGCATCCGAGCTGCTCTCTGCAGCCTGGCAGTGACTTCACCTCAGTGCAATTCCAGCCCTGGGCTCCACACCTGCAGGCTGAATGATCCAATCCCCAAACTTCCTGGTGGGAATAAGGCTCACTGCTGACCTCAGGCCCAGAGGTTACCTGGAATCAGCAGTAGGAAACGTTTCCAGGTGTAGAAGGCATGAGCTGAAGGATTAATTTTAATATTTACCTTTCTCAGCTTCTTTATTGCATAATTTTCATCGGCTTAAGAGTTTCAAGGTCTACGTTAGGAGCAAAGCCAATTTCTACTCCCTGAAGATCTTACTCACACCTACATCACCTCTTTGTCCACTTGGGAATCACCACTCTCCTTGTCTCAGCTTAAGGCACATTTTTTGCTACATAAATAAAATATAGACACGGGGAGGAAACTGAGGATATTGGGAACCTCTCCTTATTTTGATATATAAGTTACAAATAGTGGCTTTTCCCCCCAATATTCCCTCTTCTGGTCCACCACTGTGGGTCCCCCCTGCTTGATTTAGTCAGGGGTCACATTCACAAACTATCAAACGTGGGCAGGTTGAAATGTGAATCTCTCACCTCAGTGCCAAAACACTCCAAAATGACATTGTTAGGAAATTTATCTTCTGGTAAATTTGTGCACTCTGTGTGCTCTGCTCCCTGTGGAACTCCTAGGTGACATTATAGGGCAACACATGCAAGAAAAGCAATGACCTCAACAGCAGGAACATCTCCCAGCACCCTTGGATGAACATCTAGAGCTCCAGTCAAACTCGGGGTGCAGAATTTCCATCACAGCTTTATCTTTACACCAGAATTAACCTAAACCTTGCTTTTGTTTAGGAGTTAATTTGTCACAACATCACAATTTTCTGTGGTATTTTGACCATTGTTCAATGGCAGTTTAACAAATAACTGGGGAAGGTCTTGGGCCAAGTCTGTACCAGCCCACCCCAGCTCAGCCCTGGTTGCTGGGGGTGGGAATCGGAGGAGCTGCTGCTCCACCTGTCTCAAACTGGCACGAGCAGAGTAATCCAAAGGACTCTGTTTCCTAGGGATGCTGAGCAGTGCATATTCCTTCCTTAATTAGCCCTTGAAATGGCATCTGACTGTTCAGTTTGCCCACAGAGGAGTGGCCTGAGTTCTCCTCACATCGAGCCCCCTTTAGAGGGCTCTGCCAGCGCCAAATCTTCTTGTGAAGGCACGAATGTTTTCAGACCTGCCACTTCTCCCTTTGGCCTTTGGAACTCTCCTGGGAAGTTGCACTAACCTGTGACTGAATCTTATTTCAGAGCACAAAATTGAACGTTAATACTTCAAACATTTCCCTGGAAATGCTCAAGGAGAAAGGTTTTTATTTAGTTGAAAATTTAACTGCATGCTTGAGTGAAGCATCGATCATACTCGGACAAGCAATTTTAAGAAATAACGTAGTTAAAAAAATCAATTCTGAAAATACTGCCAACAATTTCATGGTATAGATACTTTTAATATTAAAAGTAAATTGTAAATGTGTCTTTATAAACAATATGCATAAAATAGATCTACTATACTAAGCTCTCTCTTTTTAAATGCTGTTTCACAGTAATCTCTTAGATACGCCAAGTTTTTCCCTCAAAGAAATAGTGCAATCTGAAGAACATACATCATGTCAGGGGAGTAAGAACTGCTCTGCTCGTTAATATAGGTCCTTGTAGATCTCTTGTAGCAGGGGGTGGAGGCTCATGTCTGTCTCAGTTTTCTTGATGACCTGCAGGAGCTGCACGTGCTCCGTGACGATCTGCCTGAGGTCCGTCATTTTCTGCAGCAGCTTTGCAAACAGCTGCGAGGACTCGGGGTGGTTCAGCTTCAGCTGCAGCTCCAGGGCTTGCAAAAGGTTGTCCTGAATGTCTTCGATGGGCTTCACATTTAGCAACCCCGGGCGGTCTGGGGGAAAAAAGGGTTGAGGGTTTATCAGCACCGTAACATCAATTTTGTGCCATCGTTCCTTACACGTTTGTTTCTTAACAAATTCACATGGAATTTCCTGGGAGCTGTCTGGCCACCAGCTGCTTTGTAAGGTTTGCTCAAAGGAGTTTTACGACTACTCTTGGAAACATTTCCCCTGAGTGGTCTGGGGAAAAAAGGGGTTGTGAGTTTATCAGCATCACAGCATCAATCCCATGCATTCATTTCTTACACATTTCTTAGCAATCAAGCCTTTACAGATGGCGTTTCCTGGGAACTGTCTGGCCATCAGGTAGTTTGTAAGATTTCACTGGGATTTGCTCAGAGGGGTTTTAGAACCAGTTTTATACTCTAGAACTAGGTTTATACTCCAGAACTAGGTTTACACTCCACTACAGTGGATTTTTCACAGTAAACTGGGAGTGTGTGTGGGGAAAAAAAGAGCGAGATAGCTGGGGGATAAACAATCTGTATCAGGTAATTCACTTCTGGAAAATCAACATATACTCTGATGGATTTGCATGTAGCTGCTGCCATTAAAAATATTTCCTGCTAAGATAGATGTGAAACTATCAAAATTTTTAAAAAAAGGCATAAACTCTACTTCTGCAGTTTATTTGATTCTCCAGCACTGAAAGTTAATGAAATGTTGAATGTCTAAGCAATGAAAGCTGCTTAATTTTGTTAAAGTCTCACATATGACAACGACCACCATGAATTTGTTACTGCTAAAATACTTAATACTGGGTAATGCATCCCAAATGTCATAATGCATCATGAAAAGAGTCAATAATTTAAATAAAATTTGCTGTGTAGCTATGAAATTATTTTCATAGCTTGATCAATAAAAAGCAGTGCCTACTGCAAGCCTTAAATCACTTCCCTGAGGCAATAATTCCATTTCAGCAAGCACGAGAGGCTGATCCCTATTAAAAATGTAAAAAATAAGCTGTTATTTCCTGTGATCTTGGTAACCTTTCTGAGCACAGAGGTCTCCTAACTCAGCTCAACTTGTGCTGCACGCTGGCAAAAAGGCTGGGAGAAAACAAAGCTCTTTATAAATACATGGAGGATTTACTTCATGGGGAAAAAACTGCGGGGTAAACTAAAAGGCAAAGCTGGCAGGAAAACAAACGAGCCCACAGCCATGAAAATGAAGGTCACTGGTCAGGAAAGGATACTCAGTTCTCCAAGAGGTGAGGTTTAGGCAGAGTTTTTCCAAGATAGGAATAAAAGTAATTTTGAATGTGAACCTGGATATTTGTTTTTCAATGTGCTTGTCTTGCAGACATCATTTATTTATCCCATTCAACTGATAACCCCATAAAATCTGGTTCAGAAAGTCTGGGAGTAAATATAACAAAATGTTCCTTTTTATGATTTTGCTTTGGCATTATTTTCCAGCAGCTTTTAAAGACACCTAAAGAATTTTTGATAAATGTTAGATATTTATTTTTGTTTACCTGAATTCATTGCATTGGCTGCAGAATCGAGTTGACATCTTTCTGAAACTTGCCAAATTTCAGCCCCTCAAAGCTGGTGATAATTTGGGGTTGTGATAGCTTTAAATTTTCCTTGTGTGCTGCAGCTGAACTCTGAGCTAGCTGGGCGTGACTCAGTGTGCAGGGACAGAAAAAATCAGAGAGCACAAAGGCCTTGAATTCCTCTGAGATCCATCTCCCTCTGCCCCTGCTCCTTTGGGGTGGGAATTCTGTGGGGTGTGAGTTTTTCAGGAGCGAACCCCAACTCAAATGTTGGGCTTCAGAGTCCAGGAGGAAATTCCACTGGGTCTGGAATTTATCAGGAGTCCCCTGAATTTGGGTGCCTGAGGTCAGTGAGACTGCAGTGGCTAAAATCCTGGAAAACCCTTGAAAAACCCCAAGCTGATGATTTTCTAATGACCCAGTGGGACCAGAGGCAGAAAAGATGACTCTGACAAAAGCCTAGGTGAGCATCAGATGTTATTTTTATATAAGCCAACTCAAGAGGAAGGAAAATTCCCATTGAAGGCAAGAGAGATTTTTCATGAATGAGAACTTCAGGATATGAGCAGTGTTTTTTGGGTGTTGACAGTTTGCTATACTTTCTCAGTAAAAACCTCTTACAGAGGAAAATGCTGCTTCTGTTCCAAGGAATTTATCTAAATCAGGAAAAAGAAAAAGGAAATAAGAAGCAAAAGCTTAAACATCCAGCTATTATGGTATATTTCAAGCTGTTAAAATGCTCTTAAATAAATATCTGCTCCAGACCAATTTGGTTTTGTACCAAAGGATGAGTTTTGTGCAGTGAGGAGCTGCAGAGGGATATGCCTTGCAGGAAAAAGGAAAATGCCAGGAGAGCACCACGGGATAATAAATATCCCTGATATTTATTATGTTCCTTTATTCACATTTTCTTTGTGTTTTCATTCACTGTCATACAGCTGCTTCAATTGGTTTGAAAACTGTGCAGGAAATGTTGTAAAAGTCAGAAAATGTTCACAGTGACTGGGAAAGGCCAGTAACCCCAAAGTTCTGAGTGCAAGCAGTACCACTTGGTGTAAATTGATATTCTCTGCTGTCTCAGGGGAAAATACTTTGTTTATTTACTTACTTATTTGGATGCCTCTTTCATGTCCCTGGCAATAATTACAATCTTTTTTTACCTGTTTCCCACATATGAACTTTCTACCTGCCTGCCTTTACATTTTATTGTCTTTGAATAAATGCATTTTGCATTTAAATGCACATTCTAAAACCTCAGTATGAAAAAGCAGGCAAAGATCTGGCTGAGTGCACACATGTGCTCCTTCTTTTTTCTGTTGCTGAGGCAGACGTGACTCAGCAGTTTGAGGTTTTCTTCTGAGACTGTCACATGGATTGGAGTCACCAGGAGTTTGTCAGAACAAAGAAATGCTTTGTAATCAGGGCAAGAACTGCAGATCATCACTGGAGGCATGCAACCAAAGTGCAGGATTTGTGTGGCAGTGAAATAGGAACTGCTTCTTGGTAATAGTCAGTGATAAAACTTCACATTTTGCTGATCTGAGAATGCAGCAAAATTATTGAATACAGTGTTTGCACCGGGAGCAGGGACTTGTGGCTTAAAATTTAGGGTAAAAAACACATAGAAAACAGAAAAAGTGACTTTAGAAACATCTCTGGATTTAAATACCAGTTTGACTGCACATGGACTGGCAGACTGTGGGTCTTTACAGGGATACTCTGCCCCAAACAGTCCTGGATCCCAACATTCCTGTATCCAAATCTCCCAATATTCCTGTATCCCAACATTCCTGTATCCAAATATCCCAACATTCCTGTATCCCAACATTCCTGTGTCCAAATATCCCAACATTCCTGTATCCAAACACTGCTGGATTCCACCATTCCTGTATCCAAACATTCCTGTGTCCAAATATCCCAACATTCCTGTATCCAAACATTCCTCTATCCCAACATTCCTCTATCCAAACACTGCAGAAGATAATAGACAAAAATTCGAGTCCATCCATGGTACAGAATTCCCTTTTGAGCTTTTCCTTTGTTTGACAGCAGCCTGCTTGGGTGAGTTTGCTCAGCTCACAAAAGTGAATTGTCCCAACAAGGCTTGCAGTATCCTTCCTGCCCAAACAGAGCCATCCAGCTCGTTCTCCTTAAACATTCTTGTGACAGAGCTCATTCCCAGCTCAGGTGGAAGTGATATTTTTAAAGATGCTCCAGTTCTTTTTCATGTACAGCAGAGCACTCACCACTGACTGAGGAGGAGTCTCAGTGACACAGAGGAAGACATCTCCTAAAAAAAGCTTTCCAAATCTCATTTAACCAAAGTGTGTCTTTTAAAGTTCCCACAGCTGGAAGGATGTTGTAATGAGGGTTTGGTGCTGCTGCTGATGGCCAAAAGCATTTCTGTTGCACAAACCAGGTGAAATCCTATGCTCACACACAGTCTCTCTGTCTGATCAGCATTAAATTCAGAATACAAGACTTTGTTTGCCACTGACTTTGTTTTACAGCACCAACAGTAAGAGCAGCTCTCCGGAAATGAGTTCAGAGAAATATTTGGGATAGTTGAGGCAGAGAGAGGCTGCACTGAGCAGCTCAGGAACAGTAAAATCCACCGTGGGAGGATTTTCCATCTGTTGCTATTACAGTTAATTTGTCAGCTCCTTATTGGTGTGATTTGGGCTTTTTGCCTTTTTAGATAACATGCAAAAGCAGCTGTTTGGTTATCAAGAGGCTGAAGAGTTTTATAGGATTTGTGGCAAATTCCAAACACTTCCCAAGGAAAAGCTTTCTGTGTGTGATGTTCCAGCTGGAATTATCTTTCCCTCTCCCTTCTCCTCTTCTGTTAGAGCTGCACAAGAGCCAGCCCCCCAGGAGCCAGCAGAATTAGCATAATTTCACTGGCAATAACAGATTCACTGACATTCAGAGCCCCTGGCTGGGATCTTTGAGGGTTTCACAAGCTGGTTTTCTGTCAGAGATGTTTGTACACAGGATTTCGTGAAGGGATTTAAGTGTTGCAGGGCTCCTGCAGCAAATCAAGTCCTCGAGGTGCTCTGGTTTTGAAATCCTGTTCTCAGTGAAATCACCCTGCTGTATTCAAATAGTTCTTACTATTTGAATGGTGAAAAAACACCATTTTGCAAGGGTGTAGCTCTTACAGAAACATCTGAGACAGCTGAGAAAGAGGACTCAGTTTTACATCACTCAGGATATTTTAATCCCACAGAATGCATCCAGTTCAATAGATATAATATCTGGCAGTAAATTCCATGATAAAAGCATTCTTTAATTGGCAACAAAGCTTAATTGTTTTCAAAACATAAACTCTTTTTTTTTCCCAAGCAGCTATCATGCTTTTTGGAAAAAAAAAAAAAAAACACCGAAAAAATGAAGTTCTGAAAAAAGATAGGGAGGTCTTTGTTATCAAGAAATTAAAGTTTCTGCCTGGAAAGGACTGATTTATATTTATATGTATTTATATGTCTCTACAGATTTGTTTCAGAGTTTTGCCACAGTTACTTGATTCAAATTCGTTAGTTCTTTACAGGTCTCTGTTTACAAATGATTCTGGTAAAAAAAGAGACGTGCTGATAAACCTGGTTCAACACAGGTAATTACTGTATGTGAATCATTGTCCTCCTGCAATCTAAAATGTGAGATTGCTTACATCATTCCTATTTCCTCTGGTGGAAACCAAACTCTGCTGAGGACAGGGCTCTGCAGAACACAAGTTCCCTTTTTTCAGTTAGGAGTGAATTTTGAGAGGCCTTTTTCTCATCTGTCACATTTCATTACACTAAAACACACAAAATATTGGCATGTTCTAGAAGTGCCCTGATAGGCTTGCACCATTTCTCCTCTCCCATCAAAACCAGCCAAGAACACACCAGCAAGGTGTTCTCCTTCCTGAATGAAGGCACAGCCTCAGGGGTTTGCACAAGGAAATTCCTGGGAGGAATTCTCGCGGGGAGCAGAATCAGCAGGACAAATTCTATTGTCACCCCTTATTTTCCCTGAATGAAGCACGGTGTCAGGAGGGGCTGGAGGTGATTTTAAATGCAGTTACACCTCAGAGTGCCCTCCCAGCAGCAGGGCTGCTTTTGGAACAACAGCACGAGGTTGTGCCTGATTGCTGCAATGTAATTTAATAACAAAATCCTCGGCGCTGCTCTGCGGAGGAGCCGAGTCCAGAGCACTCAGCACATTCCTGCCATGGATGTGTGCAGCTCCATGTTGGGCCAAAACACACAGACCAGTGGGGCAGGATTTGGTTTGTGCAACATCACTGCCCTGGGAGAGTTGGCCAATGTACCAGAGCTTGGACGTGTCTGGAATCCAAGATGTCTGTATCTGAAGGTGTCTAAGTGAAACAACTCCTGGTAGGCATCAAATTCTCCAAAAAGAGCAGTAACACCACCTCAGGAGCAGAGAGCACACTGACTGCTGCAGAAAAGCTGAAACTCAGTGGTTTTGCAGTTGAATGTGGGCAGTCTGATACCTGGGATTTCAGGTTCATGCTCTGCTTGAAGTGTGATGCATGAGAATACAGCAGAGCAGCTGAGGAAAGCTGAACAAGCACACAATGTCTGGTTTGGTTTTTTTTTTAGGAGACCATAATTTTCCTGAAAAATGCATTTCTCCCTCCTTTTAAAGGCAAACAAAACCCTGCACCAATGGAAGAACAATGAAAAGCACCACAACCCTGTAAGCCCAATACCACCTATCCTTTGGAATTGTTCTGGAGTCAAAGCTGTTTGTGGTCAATTAGCAAGTCACACAATCTAATTGCAGGTTCAAAAAAAAAAAAATCTCCTGTAGAATTTCAGCTGCTGCCAGTGAAATTCCACCCTTCCTGTTTTCCAAAAGATAGCCCTGATTTTTTCTGCCTAAATGACCTGATGACTCAGCAAGCATTTCCAGCTCCATCACTAACATCGGGGCATTTCCATTTTCGGTTTCTGTCTGAAACTGAATAAAGGGCGAACAACAAAAAGAAATTTGAAAATGTCTAGAAAAGCTCTGTGTAAATGCACTCACTCCCAGCCTGCAGCGCTGAGCACTTTGCAGTTCGGGCAGGAGTTAAAGGTGTCAATTCCACCCTTTAAAATCCCATTTAAATAAGAGAGCACTTACCTCCACTTAGGATAATGACAGCTATAAATATTGCCAGGTCACTGTCATCTAATTCCAGTGCATTGAACTTCACAGCAAACTCAAACTTGGGCTCCATAAAGTCACAGAAAGGTTTCCTCAGGCTCTTCAGGAACTCCCGCGTCATGAAGCCCTGTCCGTCGGATATGAGCACGCCGTCCTTGTTCATCAGGGAGGCCAGCAGGGTGTAGATGATCTCGTGCACCCCGTACTTCAGGAGAGTCACTTGGTCATTGAGGTCGAGGTTGACGAAGCCCGGGATGTTCTTGGCGAACTCGGTGATCTCCTGCACGGCCTCCACGGAGCGGAACTGGCAGCGCTGGAAGATGCGGATGGCCACCTCCTTGTTCTCCTCCTGCAGGGGGGACACGTGCTTGCACTTGATCTGGTCTTCTCCCATCATTAGAGAGTTCATGTCATAAATAACGAAGGGCTGGAAACGAAGGGAAATTCCAGTTACTGCCAAATGTCCTTTCCGAGAACGTCGGGCTCGCCAGAAACCCAAAGAAAACTCAGCAGCAACCCCTCAGACATCTCTGAGGAACCCATCAAGAGTTCCCAAATAGTTAAATTGTCCTGAGAAACCTGGCAAGAGCTCCCCAAATAGTTAAATTGTCCTGGGAAACCCATTAAGTGCTCCCCAAATACTTAAATTATCCTGAGGAGCCCATCAAGGGTTCCTCAAATAGTTAAATTGTGCTAAGGAACCTAAAGGGCTCTCCAAATAATTAAATTGTCCTGAGGAACCCATCAAGGGTTCCCAAATAATTAAATTGTCCTGAGGAACCTATCAAGGGCTCCCCAAATAGTTAAATTGTCCTAAGAAATCTATCAAGGGTTTTCCAAATACTTGAATTGTCCTGAGGAACCTAAAGGGTTCCCAAATAGTTAAATTGTCTTGAGGAGCCTATCAAGAGCTCCCCAAATAATTAAATTGTCCTGAGGAACCTATCAAGGATTCCCCAAATAATTAAATTGTCTTGAGGAATCTATCAAGGCTTCCTCAAATAATTAAATTGTCCTGGGGAACCCATCAAGGGCTCCCCAAATAGTTAAATTGTCCTGAGGAGCCTATTAAGGGCTCCTCAAATAGTTAAATTGTCCTAAACCTATAAAAACAAATATCCTCACAATGTTAAAACTCTTTACGGAAAGGCCAAGTAAGGGGGGGGGAAGGAACACTGTTTTAAAGTATCCAGAGTTTTGCCTTTTCCTTTGTTTGTTTGCTTTTTGTTTTATAAAATGTTCCCTAATTCCAGAATTCAATGTTTGGAATGTTGAACAAAAGGTTAAGACTACCTGAATTATGGCAGCTTCTACAAAGGAGAACCTAATGAGTGGAAAGGAACCTTCTTTATTTTGTAGAAAGACAGACAATAGTCTCATTTTGATTCCTTTATTTACTTCCATGTTCCTTTCATGTTCTATCCTAGGAAATACCGCAAGTAATATCAACTTTATGGTATTGATTATCTGATAAATGTAACCTTTGGCTGTTAACTCCTGTAAAAATAACAACTTTAGGATATATTTAAACCCACTCGACTTGTCTTTGGGAAAGAAAAAACAAATACCATGCTACAAACCACAATTAAGAACACAAGAATGACTGTGAAATAAACTCAACTGGAACAAATCAATTTTGAAAGCAGCTTAGAATAAGTAGTGCCAGAATACTTGCATTAGGATCTGGAAACAATCTGTTCCAGAATATGCAAAAGAAGCTCCTGGCTTTAAAGAAGTGGTTAGGTGAGGATTTCTCAAATTCATTTGAAGAATCTTTCCCTCAGAGGATTAATGACTGAACAGTTCATTGCTGCACTGAACAAATCTCACTAATAGGAACAGGTTTGTTAACATACTTGATTGATTAATTAATTAAAATACAAGGGATTATACTCCAACAATTGGACTAAAGAAGAAAGGAAATAATTTTATCATAAATAAATAATAAAGAAATAATTTTTTAAATTGAAGGTCATTTATGATTGCAGATTCTAATGCCTTGTAGGGATGCTCATTCTCATGGATTTATATTTACAGACCATGATATTCCAGGAGGGACAGTGTGAGGGATTAAATTATTTTCCCACTTGCACTGAGGATTTCAGTGTGAAACTGAACCAACAAACACTCTGCACTGAGAAAAGCCAGGAGGAGAAGGAATTTCTCAGGTAATGACATCTTGGCAGCAGCAAAACCATTAAATATATATCTGCACATGTGGAATTGTGGAGTGACAGGACTGCAGCAGACGCTTTCAAAATGCGTATTTTGGTTCTAGTGGGTAAATTCTTCCTGTTCTTTCTAGTGGGAGCACCAAGTACAAGAAAAAGTCACTATTAGTCCATGCCCACGTGCTTTAGAAAACTGATATTGCACCACTGGCCTATCCATGAGAGATGAAAATCAAGGAAGAGTTCAAAATAGCCAAAGATTTTTTTTAATATAAAGATTCAGATGAACTTGAGAGTAGAATCTTATGTCAAATGAGCTCTGTATATCCCAGCAGATGATGAAGAACTCATTCTAGTTTTGATACACTCACTTGCCTATTCAAACATTTTAAATTAATTCAGCTCATAAAGCAACTAAAAAATAACATTAATTTAAACTATGCCCACAGCAAACAGTTTGATGCTCCAGAGCACCAAGTCCATTGATAAAAACATGAAAGTTGTAACCATTAAATACTGAGTGTCACTCTTTCGGTGGTGTTTTCAAGAAAGACTTGAAAATTGGCAGCTGAAAAGCTGGATTCTGTCTACTGGTTTATTGCTGTTTCTAATGTGCCAAAGTTTAAAAACTTCCAAGAAAAAAGGAGAATTAATTGATGTAATTACACATTTACTGGGTGAGAATTGCAGTGGTGGAACTTTCAGGCATGAGCAGGCTGCACATCAGTTTCTGCAGAATAAATCAACTTAGCTAATTCAAACTTTATGCTGAGAAGTTACTCACATTGTAAGTGCTTGCCACATCCAAAGCTTTTATGTGAGGGGTACAACCAATGTCTGGACAACACTAAAATTATTATTTTAATTGCCTTTAAGGAAAGGAAGAAATGCCTTTTTGGTGCCTGAAATACCTCTGAGTTCTTTGTTGTCTTTGAAATTATTAAGGAAAATAAAATACATTCTCTGTTGTAATCCTGACAATGAAATTTCTGCCAATGATTCTAGAAAATACATCAAGCTAAGAGTTATAAGTTGTGGAAAACTATTTTGTTCTTTAATATTAAAATACTGTTACCAAGATAATCAGGTATTATTTATGCTCCTCTCACTGATAGAGAAGATTATTATGCATTGCAAATGAAGTTTGCAAGGCAACCCACAAACCCACTTATCACTATTCCCTACTTTTCCAAGCTTTTCCTGTCCATTCTCCTAAAATTCCAACTGCATCAAGACAGGGCACTGATGTGAGCTGAGATAACCCAGAGAAAAGCAGGAATTCATCAGAGCATCTTAGGAACGAGCATCACAGCTCAGCCTTGTGGCTGTGCTGGGGCTGGAATCATCTGCCACTTAGGAAAAGGAATATTCCTCAGGGAGCAGCAATTCCTGACAGCTGGAGAGGCACCTTAAACAGATAGTGTGGGAGATAACCCCTGGGCGAGGAGAGGGAAAACGGGAAGAGAGGATCAGGGAATACAAAAAGGTTAAGGTGACCTTCAAATTCTTGTCCCAGTTTCAAGTATTTTATTAGGTGAACTTGGAGTTTTTTCAAATAATGTTTACTTATCCTATCTAAAAACATTTCCTGTGTTTCAGACACAGCTTGAAACGTGTAACTGCCAACAGCAAAGTGGGTTTTTTTTTTTAGATTTGGCGTTTTGTGTTTCGTTTTTTTTTAAGAGCTGCGTTGTCAGCTCGGCGAATCATTTACTTGGAAAAAAGGAAGAAGCAGAAAGAAGAGGGAACTGACTGATTTGTCTGTTGTCTTTCCTGTCAGGATGGCCCTCGCCTTGGCTTTGGTCAGAGGGAAGGACTTGATGTAGGAGTCGTAGAGGTGCTTGGCCAGCGCGCGCAGGTCGGCGGACTCGGGGTTCAGCTGGTCGATGTCGCTGGAGATCTCTGCCAGCAGCTTCTCCTTCTCTGCCTGCGGCATCCGCCCGAACCTGATGGCTGAGGAACATCACAAGAGTTACAAACCCCACATCTCAATGGCTTTTCTGCCACCTTGCTGCACTGCAGCTGCACCTCAAGAAGCACATTGGGATTTTCGCCGCCTTTCAGTGTGGGCACCTGAAGCTTGCGCCAAACGGGGCGAGGAAAGAGGAGGCACAACAGCCATTGGGGCAAAACAGCTGAAGAGCCCTAAAGACATGCAAACAAATCTCACTGAGGAAATAATCTCTGTGCCCATTATCATACCTTGCTTGGAAACACAAACCCTCCAATCTACATAAAATGCAAAGAATATTTAAGATATTAAAGTTTTGGTGTGGTTCTGGGTGGGAACCACCATTGAGCCTTGTGTTGTTCTGGGCAAATCACCACATGGGTCTGAGATCCTTCATTTGTTTAGAAACAAAACCCTCACATGCCTTGCAGGAATAAATTCCGAAATAGTTCAGCAGAATTTAACGTAGCAAGTGCTAAAAAATTTTAACATAAGAATTAAGGAATGGGGAAGAAGAATTAAGGAATGGGGAAGAAGGTTGTACAGGGAATAAAAAGCTGGAAAAGGCTGAGTTGTTTGTGGTACCTCTATGTATGTGCACTATTGAAAACCCAGGAAACGGTTCTACCTCACCATATGAGCTCAAAATTGCTCAAATCTCCCACTTTTCCGCCCATGTACTTCCTTACCAAGACTATTTATTCTTATGGGGACTGACTGGAGAATGTTTCAAATGAGCCATCAAAATCAAGACTGATTTATCACATGATATTTCAGTAAACAGAATTTATTTTGTTTTATGGAAACAAAACAGAACAAAAGAGCATCCAAACAAGAAACGGAAGGAAGTAATCAAGGTTTGCATTTTGGCCCGAGGGGGGAAATAGAAATATTATGAATATGTTTTCAGTGATTAGTGTGTTCCTTGGATAAAGGAAAAGTGCTGCTAAGACCATAGAGAGATGATTTTACTGGGGATGTTTATTTTGGAAACAAGCAGCCACTTTTCTTTGAGTTTGCTGCAATGTGTTGATGGCAAACAGGACATTTTTTTCCAAGAATAAATAATTATGCCTCTCCATTTTTCCTATATTATATTTATTGATCAGTTGTCTTATTTCGTGGCTGTAGAGACAAAGCTGTTTATTTTTATGACTGCACTCTTCTTTCAGCAGCCTCAGTCTGGGAGTGAGATGTGCTGGATATTTCAGGATTACTCGGGTGTCCTTTATATTAAATTAGACTGAACACCAGCAGGAAGTGATCCTGTTGTGGGCCTGTTCCTGAGAGCTGAGGTTTGCAAAAGCAGATTCATAATCTGGAATCCCACTGGCAGAAGACTCCATTCCATCAAAAGAAAAGGTGATCAGGACTCAAATGTATTTTAAATGTAATATTTCATAATAAAGTATATTTTAAAGACAACAATTCATTAACAACAAGGAGGGTTGTGAATCAAGCATTCCTATCTAACAATTCCATAGACATAGGATTTATTTTTATGTAGAATAAATTATTTTAAATATATTTAGAATATATTTTATTGGTGAGATATCAGATGCAGCAGATTCTGTTCAATGTTTATCAGCATTGCAGGTGAAATCTGAGGCAAAATCAATTTTGTGGGACTGGCCTAGCAGTTTCCTTTTATAAAAATCCTTGTCACTGTCATTTTCAGAGGGCAGAGACAAAAATCAGGGAGAGTTCAGGCAGTGAGAGGTTGATGGGAGGATTTGGGAAAGGAGGAATTTGGACGAGAGGAGAGGGAGGGGCTGCTGCTGATGCCACTTCCAAAGGTCAGGCTGGGGAGAGGAGAGCCTGGGGGGGATCAGTAGGGATGGGAAAAGCCTGGGAGAGCTCTGGGAACCCAGCTGGCTGAGAGGGTTCAGGTGGCAGCTGCTGTCCCAGCAACCCCAGACCCTGCAGGAAAGATTCCCCTCTTTCCTTTCTCCTTCTCCTTGCACTTACAGCATTCCCCAAATGTCAGGAGCAGAAAGCCAACAGTGAGCACAGTCAGTCCCTCTGCTGCATTCTGTCCTTTGGCTCTCTGGGGAAGAACTACAATATTCATCCTCACCCCAGATTTTACCACCTAGGATAAGTTAAATGTAAAAAAGATGTTTGTTTATAGACTGTTCTGTAGGGCAGTGCTCTTCTGGTTGTCTGGACTATTTCTGGGCATAAAGGAGAACCCAAATAGCCCATAAATAGTTTGTCACATCAGAAAACACAAGGTAAAGCCAGGCTGGATACCTGTCTGATTTCAGTGGAGATGTGCCCAGATTGAGCAATCCCCTGCTCCCAGAACTGATGATAAAGAAATTGCCACGGGTTCTTTTTTCCCGTTCCAGCAGCTGAGTTAATACCAGCAATACTTTTAGCAGAAGAGAACAAAAGAAATGACATTTTAAAACTAGAAGAACCAAGCTTCTGCTCAGTGGCACTTGAGAACACCATCTGCACCACTCAGGGTTAAGCCCAGAGCAGCACTGTGGCTAGAGAGGAAAGGAAAACAATATTCCAAGCATGAGAACACCACTGTCTTTTTTAACCTTTAGCCAAGTGGTATGGAGCATTTCTACGTGAAAAAATGTGGCTGTAGCTGCTGAGTGTCTCCTTGCAGTCCCCCTTTTGTCCTGATCATTTTGCAATAATGCATCCACACAAGACTGGAACCCTCAGGCACAAATAACCCACATTCTGCTTCAAAGCATTGAAAATTCTGTTAATTCCCCTACCCGAGTGGCTGCAGTGGAATCTGGAGATGCAACATTAAAATGTGTCTCAGTGTCACCGGTGAAACCCCCTGGTTCTACCTCCAATCTACATAAAATGTAGAGAATATTTAAGATATTAAAGTTCTGTTGGCTCAGGGTAGGAACCTGGGCAGGAACACATCCAGTCTTGCATTTCTTTATGCTTCTGGGTCCTCAAAGGTGAAATTCACCCCTTTTTCACAAATTCATTTATAAATGATGAAGGAACGAGGGTGTTTCATGCAAGGCAATGTAACCAGAGCAGGCAAAATAAAAAAAGCAAGTGCAGAAGTCAAAGTTTGAATAAAAACACTGAGTCCTTGTTGGGAGAACTCCTGGTTGGAGAAAGGAAAATGTTCCTTGGAGCTCTGGGCAAACGGCTTTGCCCTTTTCCTGCCTCCCCAACTCCCAGAACCTTGGTGGTGCCACAGCTTCTGCCTGGGCAGCAGCTAAAGAGGGAAAATGCAGGTGAAATATGAATTTTAAAGCTGTTATAGATTTTAAAAGGCAGAGAGAATAGTCTGAGCCATCCCTTCCTGATGGAAATGCCCATGGATCCCATGGACACAACTGGGAGCTGTGCTGCCAGGCCAGGGGAGAATTTGGCATTCACCTTGAAAATAATAATAAAAAACCCTCCTGAATTACTATAAAAATACCCACAGTAGCATTTCAAAATGAGATTTATTTTTAAGTGTTACTGTTGCATCCCAGGAATTTGAAAACCATATTTTCTATTAGCAAAACATTTCCCAGACCAATTTACATTCAGTGCATGTATTAACTTTGCAAACCACAGTCCAGCTTTCCTCTTGGGGACAGCACACTCATTTTTTATATTGAAAATAATGAAAGTTCTAAAAAAACCACAGAGAAATTATTTTCCCAGTCATGTTTGCAATTCTTTACCCTTAGAATTACATAAGTCTCTATGTTATGACATTTAATTCCTGTTTTTACTCAGCTTTGCCAAGGCAAGGCAACAAAGAATCTTCATTATGTCCTTCTGCCCAAACATTCATAAGTATTTCAACATGAATTGCTCTGTTAATTTTAAAGTTCAGAGGGATTTTCTCCTAGAGCAGGATTGTGATATTCTCAATGCCATTACTTATGGTAAAGAAGGCAACCACAGATGGGGGTGTCCTAGGAAGGAGGAGGACAGGGATTTTTAAAACTGTACAATTCATGAAAATGAGTATTTTCATTTCAAGTATCTTGTGTTTCAGTATGAGAAATCCTAACTCAGTGATGCCAGCAGCCCCAGCCCTTGGTAAGGGACCTGTGCAGCAAATTCAAGTTGCTGTTATTCACAAAGCTTGAGATTCTCTAATCCATATTTTATAATTAAGTTTTTGGCTTCCAGGAAAGGCATCTTGAGCTTTGGCATGCAAAAGGGTCTGGTCAGAAAATGAGACAGTGAAGTGAAAAATAGCAGTTCCACAAGGGATATATTCAGGAGGAACTACCCATGAGCAGGAATGATGGGGAGTAACACCAACTCATGTTACATTATGTATTAAAGCAAGAAAAGCAAATCTCCACCTATCTGATTTTGGTATTAAAGCAATTTTAAATCATGGAGAGGCTCCTAAACCAGGGCAATCTCTCTGACACGTGTGTCTAAACTGAAGTTGGGCATTCCAGCAGCACACTCAGCAGCTGCGCTTACGTTCCATGCTCTTTTCCAGATGAAGCACTGCTGGGTTAAACTCACCATTGTGTGACATGCCAACAGCCAGGCACTTTTGAAACCTGCAGTACTGGCACTTGTTCCTGCTTTTCTTATGGATGCGGCAGTTGAGGTCGCACCTGTCGTAAATGAGCTTTAGCCGGATCGTTCTTCGGAAAAAGCCCTGGAGAACAGAGAACACATGGGAAAGGACGGAAACAGGCAACTGTGAGGCTGACTGTCAGTAGATCTTAGAGAAGTTCGGCACCAAGCCTTGAGTCTCCCAAGGGAAAACAGTTTGCCTTCCTAGGGAGCAGCTCTGTGAAAAATTTCATGTTCTCAGGAAAAGATTGATAGAAGTTTTGTAAGCCTCTCTTGTTCTCAAAATAACAGGTGCTGTTTTTCACCTTAGTTTGTTCTATCCTTGTGTGTGTTCTCAAAACATGCTCTCTCTATCTCATCCAATGGTGGTAGAGAGGCGTTGTGTCATTTAACCAATCAAGTAGCTGTTAGCAAAAAACCCTATAAAAAGAATGGATTGCTACAATAAAGGAGCCTTCTGATTCTTTGAAATCTCGGAGTCTTTCTCTTCATCCTCTAGGGAAGAGCAACAGGGAACTGCCAGTGCCATCCTGCCAGCCCTGCTCCACCCACCCAGAGCACCTGAGAGATGAATTTCCAAGGGAAGCACAGCTCCTGTTATACCATCCTATATGGTGTCCCCTATACCTTCCCCTGTACTGGACACTGGTGAGGCCACACCTCGAGTGCTGTGTCCAGCTCTGGCCCCTCAGTTTGGGAAGGACATTGAGACGCTCGAGCGCATCCAGAGGAGGCAACGAGGCTGGTGAGGGGCTGGGAACACAAACCTGTGAGGAATGACTGAGGGAGATGGGCTTGTTTAGCCTGGAGAAAAGGAGACTCAGGGGTGACCTCATCACTTTACAACTTCCTGAAAGGTGGCTGTAGTTAGATGGGGTTGGTCTCTTTCTCCAGGCAGCACTGACAGAACCAGAGGACACATGCTCAAGTTGTGCTAAGGGAAATTTAGGTTGGATACGAGGAAAAAGTTTTTCGTGGAAAGAGTGATAAAGTTGTGGAATGGTGTGCCCGGGGAGGTGATGGAGTCACCATCCCTGGATGTGTTTAACAAAGCCTGGATGTGGCACCGGGTGCCAGGGTTTAGTTGAGATGTAAGGCCATGGGTTGGACTCAATGATCTGTAAGGTCTCTTCCAACCTGGTGATTCTATGAATTCTGTGATTCTGTGAATTCTGTGAATCCTCTCTCCTCCTGTGCTGCTCTGATCTGTTATTTCCAACCCTATTTGACCGAGGAATAAAATTCCCAAAAAGCTGGAGAAGCTTTAGGGAATCAGTGGGGTTTAAAGGACATTAGGGATGTAGTTTAAGAGCACAACTCCAAAGGAAGCAAAGCTCCGTTTGCTTGTGGGACAATTATTACAAACCAAATGGGACATTTTCAAAATTTAAAGTTCACTACCAATGTAGAAAATTTGTTGCAAATGATGACAAACCAAAAATTCTGCCAACAGCAGTTCAATTTCCGGTAAATTAAAATGGTTCTTGGTTATTTCTGTTTTTACAGTTTGAAGTTGCTTTTTTGGATCAGTCACCATTAATTAATAAAGTTTATCCAGAGTTTTCACCCTTTTTTTCCTTGTAAAAGTTATTTTTTCCTCACAGGGAAGAATAACAGTAAAAGTGTGATGCCAACTTTTATTTATATAATTAACTGTAATTTAAGTAAAGTACTTTGTACTTATTGCTTTACCTGTATTCCTAATTCACTGCTAAGAATTTTATTTAAGCTCTGCATTGGTTCTTTCCTTTTTTTTCCTCAAGATTCTGAAAATGGAGAAGATGGGAATTTCACATCAAACTCTAATGTTTTTCTTTGAACTCAATGATTTATTAACAATTTAATTCTCTGACATTTCTTCTCTCATTCGTGAGGACTGCGATTTTTACCATTCATTTGTCCCTTACATGTTATAAACCCTAAATATCACTGACATTAAAAAAACAGTGGGGTTTTAAAGCAGAAAGCACATTCCTCAATAGCATCAGACTTCTCTGTAGTCATCTAAAATGTGTAAAATGGGTAAAGAAACTCGAATTAATCAGAATAACAGAGCCTGAATTTTAATTGCTTAAAGTTTTGGAGTTGGGCATGAATTTGCTCTTGGTGCATTCTAAGAATTGGATGAGTTTGCTCTTGGTGCATTTTAAGAATTCAGATTTTCTGCACATGACGTCCAAGGCAGCACGAATGAAACATGCTTGCATGACTGAAAGAAGGGGAAAAAAATGCACAAAAAATTTGAATAGATCAATACCATCAACAAGAAAAAAGCAAGCTAGGTTTTAAAAAACTCCTGCTTGTTAAGCCATAAATTATACGCAGGAAAATTGACGCAAAGACCTAAACCTTTTTTTTTTTTTTTTTTTTTGTAAAAAGCACAAAGGTGTGACGTTACCAAGTGATTATTGAGATGAAAACAGTCTCAAGTGTTCAGCAAAGTGCTTTTTTGGCAGCTCACCTTGCAGCCCTCGCAGGCGTGCACCCCGTAGTGGAAGCCGGAGGCTTTGTCGCCGCAGACGCGGCACTCGATGGCCATCAGCGAGTTGGAGGTCTCCTCGTGGGGCTTGTTGTACAGCTGGACCTTCTCTGAGAAATAGGGGGGGGAAGGAGGCTCCAGCTTGATGGCACCTGTGCAGAGAGGAGAGGGAGTGATAAACTCCAGCTGGATTCATGGAGGAGGTGGTGCCTTGAGGAGGCTGAGCTAGAGCAGAGGTTAGATGGAGCTACAGAATAAAGCAGGGATTTTTTAACAGGATTTCCTCAATGAATCCACCTTGGGCAGCACAAGAACCCAGCCAGGGCTGCACCCAAGATGAACCAAAATGGTCCCAAAATGCAGCCCGAGCATGGGGTCTGTCACTGTTATCAGTTCTACTCCATTTGCTTATTGAAGTTAATTGTCCAGTTACAGCTCCAGCCCATGAAGTCCCATCCCTCTTGTTTTCCTCTCTTCAGTCCACGTTGTTTCTGCTCTTGGGCCTGAGATTTGGATCATTTGTCCTTGGTCCCCAGCTAGGGAAGGAATTGTTTTGTCTCCCTACTTTGTGAAGAGAGCTCACCATGCCCTGATATGAAGCCCAGATCCACACACCAAAGCAGCACAGAATGTGAAAAATATAAAAGCTAAAACCTGAGGCCATCAGAAGCAGTGAGGAATAACCTCAGGGCTGGGGTGGGATGGCCAGGTCTGCTCCACAGCAAAGCCAGCAGCAGACAAAGGCTGCAAAAGGAGCTGGAGCTGCATTTCAGAGGCTGCAAAAGCTGGAAGGGGCAGGTTCTGATGGAGAAAGGGTGTTACAGACCCAGCTGTCAGCTCTGGAGGGTGGAATGGTTTCAGGATGGATGTTAAAAATAATGTATGGAGAACTCAGGCTTTCCTCAGTCTCTACCTGGTTTATTCCTTCAAGATGTTGAAAACTGAAGTGTCTAATCTAGTTTAAAACATATTCAAGTGTCTAATAGACCTATATATTGGATAATATATTATTCAATAATATATACATAGGATAAAACAATATAGGGTATTTCCAGAAATTTAGCTCTCTCCTGGGGAAAACTGTTCAACTTTGGGTGCAGTTCAGAGATAAATTTTCTCTTCTGAAAGTTTCTAATTAAGAGAGCAATTTCTAATATTGAATGATCTCAAACAAGTAAATCAATCATCACTGGTGATAGAAGAGAGCTGTTACATTTGAAAGTTACATTGCATCAGGGGTGATGTAACACAGCATTAAAGAAGGTGAATATTTTTATTTTTCTGGATTGGCTATACTATACAAACTAGAAAGATTTATCCCTATATAAACTGGGAAGAAATTATCTAAGTAAAGATGAGGAGGATTTATGCCATCTAAACTCTGCTGCACTCTTTAAAACTACTTGGCATTAAAGTGTTGTGACTATTTCTAATTAAACAAAAGAAAAATAAATGACTTAGCTGGAAAGATGTCCATTCATTTATTACAGAAGTAGTGCAAAGATACACAGCACCTGCTTTACTGCACCACCAAAATGAAATACCACAATTTCCCCAGCAAGAATTCCCTGAGAGAGTTCTTGTACAGATTACTACGAATGAAAGTGAGGTCAGAGCTAGGCAGAAGTGGATCCTCAAAAGAGTTCCAGGCACAGAACCTCACATCCCTACTCTGAGCAGGAATGCAGTAACAATTTATTTAGGAATAGTTCACCTCCTTTCTTAAAAGGAGGATTGAGTGTAATGTGTCAGTGTAAATAGTGAAAGAGCAGCATGTGTCACAGCAAGTAAATCATCCAGGAGCTGTGATGGAGCTGGAACAGTGGCTCAGATGTAGCCAACCTTTCTACTCCATCCCTGTCTGAGGCTGTTTGGAATGTAAAAGCTGCACATATCAATAATAGACATTATGCTCTGTACTCTGGGCATTCTTCAGCAGTCAGGGTGTTTATTCTGCATTGTGTGCACTGAGCTTCAAAGGAAAAGCTGCACACAAGGAGTAGGACACAAGGGAGGGTTCCCGTGTCTATTAAAATGTAATTTTGGATACTTTGTGACACCTTTCCTAAACTCCAGCTCTGCTCTGGCAGGGTGAAGGTGTGCTACGAGTGTTTTCTCTTTTCTCTCTGCCCTGCAGGAACATCTCTGTTGACACAGGAGATCTGAATTCTCAATCCATTCGCTGCTAGCACTCGTTCCAGGGAATGAAGGAAGCACGGACACGAGGGAAGCACTTCAGAAAAGGCAGAGCTTACTTTGGCAGTCCTGCAGCTTGATATCATATTTATAATCCAGGCCTGGCTGGTCAGCCCTGGCAAGGGGAAGATCCTCATAGTGCGGGGAGGAAATGCTGGAGAAGTCAACGGTGGTGAAGGGCTTGATGTCAAAGGAATGTGTGTGATCATCCATGGCTGACAGATCCACGGGGCTGATTCCAAAATTCAGGGGCCAAAACGGCATTTCTGTGTCCACCATTGTAATCCCTGCAAACACCAATGAGGAAAAGACATTTTAGGAGGAGTTGTTTATCTGCAGTATGTTCAGCCCCAAGCTGAGCTCCAGGTGTCCCATGTTCACAGGCTTGAGATGAAAACTTTAACTGCATCTCTCCATAGCATGCCTATCAGTAAAATTAGAAATCTTACACAAATAATTCTCATTTTTGCAAATTCTAAGCACCATTCTTCCCAAGTGCCTGAAAATCTCAAGTGTTTTTATACTAAGAAAAAAACCCCAAAGTAGCTGGTATTACATAGTGGTGGTTTTCCTCCAAATAACCAGAAATATTTGAAAACTGTGCTCATTTGAGTTTGCCAGAAGTTTAATCCCAGTCTTGAACCCAAGGATCAAGGAAATGTAAGTTATGACTTTTCAAATTCCATATATATTTATGCAAACTTTGAAATGAATAAACAAATTAGAAACTTCTATCTGCAAAAACCTTGTGCAAATTGAGTGAACTTAGGCTGAGATATGAAATATTTCTCCAAGTCCTCTTCTGACAGATAGCTGAACCAAAATCCTCGATTTAGATATATTTCAACTATGAAAAAGTTGGTAAGTTACAGCAAGTGAACCAAAATCCTTGATCTAGACAGATTTCAACTATGAAAAAGTTTGTAAGTTACAGCAAGTGCAAAGGCTGTTTTATAACCAGTGTCTGTGTTTAATTTTCCACTATTTATAAAAAGAACATTCTACCCTAAAAATAGAAGAGATGTTTCAGAACTAAAATAGCTTGGTCACTTTGGCTGTTTAATTTGGACTTTAAACCTAATCAAGTGAGTGGCCTTTAACCTCTAGATAACAGAAACTTTGATTTGATCTGCTTTGAATCAAAACTACTCTGTCGCACAGCCAGAAGTGCTGTTGCAAAACAAAGCTATTGGAACAGAGGTGCTCCAGATTTTGGAGCTGATCCTGTTTTTGACAGGTAAGTGAAGCTGTGCCTGCCTCCCCATCAGCTCTGCTGAAATACCCAGAACTGGTTGCACTTTGCCTTCCCTCAGGAATGCTGCCAGCATTCTTCCCACTTTTAGGACTCCCAGCACAACCCTGCAGCTCTTCTGCCTTGATGTTTACACCAAAGGCTGCAAGGGATCTTTTTGATCCTTGAATTTGAGGGAGGAGATCCTCACTGCAGTGGGTACAAAGAGAGGTGCTGCTGCATCCCAGCACCCCCTGATCCCACTGGATGGGACATCAGGGATGTTATCCTTAATGAAAGGAAGGAAACAACAAGATTTCTAATTGCTACAAGTGACAAATCCCTGGGGAAAATCCATGACAGCTTGTCAGAGCACCTGTGCTGTGTATTATCTCCCAAATGGTCAAGTTTCAAGTGTAGGGCTCAAGTCATGAGCTCTGCCAAGGCTCCCCAGGGAATGGTGACATTCCTGAGGCTGCCAGAGCTCGAAGGATGGGATTGTTGAGGTGGCTGTGCAGGGACAGGAGCAGCACTGGATGATCCTTGGGGGGTCCCTTCAGCTCAGGAGATTCTCTGATTTGATGACATTTTCTGTGAGCACAAAGTGCAAATCCCTGGCCATCAACACTGGGAAATGTCTTCCCAAAACAGATTTCCCAACAAAACAATAAACCAGAACAGTTTCCTTCTGAAGTGCCCATTTCTTCTAATGGCCAGACACATCTCTAAAAAAATACAAAAATCAAGAGACATTTTAAATTGGTCTATACTCCTTTAGACTAGAGACATCAAGGGTTAGTTCTTTCTGCTGGAGCTCTGCCCCAGGGGTGAAGGATGGCTATAAGCACATTCCCAGGCACAGCCCAGGTTCATCCCAGGAATTCCCAGGTTGCTGTGTGGACAAGGAATAACTGCAGGAAACCAAATCCCCAAGAGGCAGGAGGACCCACAGCCACAGCTGCCCCTGCACAGAGCCCTCCCTGCTCTGAGGAAGCTCCTGCAGGTTCAGCACCTGCTTAAAGGCAAGGACAAGCTCGGGCCACTCACTGGGGAGAGGTGAGCTCCACCACCTGCCCCTGATCCCACTGAAAAATTGACAGTGCTCCTGCACTCTCCATCAAACCTCTGAAAAACATTCTCACAACCTTGAGACCTCATCACTTTGTCTTTTCAAATTAAAAGGCTTCAGTATGCAAACCCCCATGGGCTAGACAGCAATTTAGAGCTGAGCTGGGTTTCACTGCACTCAGTCCAGGCTGGGATGTTCTGGAGAAGTCCATGATGTGTACCATGAGTAATTCTGTGACACTCCTGCATCGTTCCAACCCAGAGTGTGCAGGAACTTCCCTGGGCACAGATATCTCACAGCTTGGACAAACTCAGATAAGCAGGTGAGTCCAGAGGTCTGGCTTGGCACACACAAGCTTCAAAATCTAAGAGCTTGTAGTCATTCCTTATCAGAAATCTTGTTTCCCAGTCAGCACAGCCAAATCATTTCAGCAAAGTCTACCAAAAAATGCCAGAGTGGTTGTGTGGTAAAAGCATTTCTAGCCCAGAAGCATGATGGTTTAGATCTTTATTACGTTTTAGAAGGAACAAAATAAAATTAAATAATTAATGAGTAGCCTGTTCTTTAAGCATCACTGGATATAAGGATTTGGTTTCATACATGCTGTTTTTTCCCTGCTAGTTGTTTTTATCTCTGTGTTGTCCCAATCACACACATACTCTGTATGCTGAGAGCAGAGGAAACACCAATGCCAAGATTACACTGAAGAGAAAACCAGGGACCTGTGGCTGCACCTATCAGCTGCTGCAGGTCACTGAGTAATTTTCTTTTCTCCTACTCCTCTTTCTGCTGGAAGGTAATAAAATCTGCAGCCAGAAGCCCTTTACAAATCTTTAGTCAAAAGCCTATAAACTCCACCCCTTCCAGAGGTTAACATCCCATGACTCTCAATATCCCACAGTAATATCGCTCATAAACATTTCTGAATGATGAGAATTTCCAGGTTTGCTCAGGTTTTAAAGTTCCAATCTTCACATATGATTTAAGCAAATTATGGGTATCTCGTTCCATTTAACAAAATTTTCTATGACAATAGAAACAAGGGATTTTAATTTTCAGATGAATTTATATTACAGATACTCAAATGAAGGAAACATTTTCTGTGATATTTTTATTCTTGCGTTATTGAAAACCAAAATGTAAAGACTCTTCCTGTGTTTAGTGGTTATTTTACAAATACTTCTATTTTGCATGTAGCTTTACTTGATTTTTGCTGTGTACTTTGTATTTTTTCCTCCTCAGGAAAGAGGAATGACAATATTTCCTTCTGGAAAAAAAAAAATCAACTAATTGTAGTCCTCTCACGGCTTTAAAAGACCCAAAACCCAAGATTAAAAGCATCCAATGGACACACCCAATGAACAGACTAGAAAACGCTTTTATAACTCACAGCTGCTTGTGTGACATCCAGGTAATAGATCTGTAAGTATTTATCTGATTTAGAAGATTTTCATGTGCAAAACCCCTCCTCAGCCAGCAAGAGGCTGTGCAGAGCAGCAGCAGAGATGTTATTTGGGAGGTCAGATGGAGGAGCTTGGACATTTAATCCTCCAAAGGAGCAGCAGTGAAAGAGATAATGCTGCTGAGATAACATTTAATTCAGAGATATGGAGCTTTCTGAGGGCTTTCACCCTCTTTAATCTCCTGTGGAACTGCTCAGGGTCATGTCCAAGGAACCAAAGGCACTGAACTCACCTGGCATAGCCATCCCTGGTCATTCTGCCGCTGATAGGCAGAAACCTCATCTCACCATCACCTCATCCCCTGACTCCAGCTCCTCAGACAGTTATTCCCTGCACTTCTCCTACCAGGAAAACATAAAAGCTAACAGGGGAGATTGCCACGGTATGAAAAACATCCTGGATCACGAGCTGCTCTTTACCATAAACACTAGCTGTGCTCAGCCAACCTGAAGGGCCTGTTGTGCTGCATTCTGGACACGCTCTTTCCAGACAAAACTACCAAAATATGACCCTACAGGTATTCAATGAAGCAACCAGGACATCCCAGCTGACAGGAGTTATAGAAAATAAGAAGACAAAAATAAATAGGTGAAGCCTCCCAGCTTTGAAACATTATTAAATTCAAGGAAGGTATAATGCCATGACACGGGCAGGTATAAATATGGACACATTGATATGTGAGCTGTTTCTAGATAAGAAATACTGATTTGTGGATCTGAAAAACTCACGGGCAGGTAGGTCAGATTTAAAAGGAAAAGCACTTCAAAATCACGGGTTTTTCAAAATCTGTGGGTTTTTCTTAATGAAGACTAGTTTCATGGAATAGGTTGGATTTCCTCTCATGTATAAACGTGTCAGAGTTTGCCAAGTAAACTCATATGCAAGTCCTGCAGAACTTAATGGGACTTTTGCCAATTAATTTAATCAAGGCAGCTCAGACCCTCTGTGAGATAACATCTACAAAAATTGGTTAAGATCACACAATCATCCTCAGCTTTCAGGAAAAATTGAGATACAGTGAAGGGGCAGCTTGATACCCCATAGATTCAATTTACTGATCTATTTGGAAGAATAACAACACATTTTAAGTGTGCCTTGCAAAACCAGATGTCCCCTAAGCGATGGCACTGAGGTGGAGCCCTGCAGGGATCTCTCAGAGGAGAAGGCTGCAGAAGGGCTCTGCAAGGGGAGCAGAGAGTCTTGTGATACCCCAGCTGCACTCCCCTTCCAACAACTGAGTGCTCCCGTTGCCTCTGGCACAGAAATTCTGTGTGGCAATGGTCGAGCAGCTCAATTCTGCATTTGATCAGTGCTGCTCTCAGCTCCCAGATGTGGGGGACCATTGAACTTCAGCTTATTGAGAGCAAATCACATCTTCCTGCATTTGCTTTTTCCTGGCAAAAGCCCCCTCAGATTCTTGCCTCAGTTCTCTGTTTTCCCAGTGCAAGAACATTATTTTCCCTCTCTCCCCTCCATTTTCTGTGCTATCCATCACTCCTCTTCAGCAGGTGTGGGATTACTCCACAGAGCCTGAATATTCCTGGTTATGCCAGAGAACAGTGGAGCTCCAAGTTTTAAATCTTTAGGAGATACCTTCCTCAATAATGAAAATTATACATTTTTCACTTATAGCAACTGCCACTACAATGAACTTTATCTAATCGACAACATTCGTATCAAACAGAGATAATTTCGTTTCGGGTTTACCACACCCTGTGAATTATTTTGTGCCTCAAACAACGACTCAAAGCTGTTGCCCGTTGTTGTTTCACACATTCCTGGCCTGGAGATTCCCGGTTTTCCCCCATTTCCCGGCACAGAACCCGAACCCCTCTGTGTCCTGTTGCTGCAGAGTCAGCAGAGGGAGCACAACGTAACTAAAAAAAACTCTCTTTCCAAGAACTCCGCTGGCACAGCCAGTGATGCTCCTAAACAAACAAACAAGCACAAAAAGGATGGAAAATAGCCTCGATGGCTGATGCCCCCAATTCTGTGTTTGACAAAATCACTGCTCTGCCAACTGCAGCAGGGAAAGTGAAGGAACAGCAAAAAAAATCTATAAAGCCTTGCTTTAAAAAAATCCACTACAGATTTTTTATTATTTATAAGGAGAGATTTAAAGATTTTTTTTTTGTTTTTTATCCACGCACACACTCAAAACACTGTTAGAATTCAGAGCAGAAAATGTTTCAGTGATGGGATGATGAACAAACATGCTGAACAGCAATATTGGTAGGATTAAAAGAGTTATCCAAAGCAGACATTTCCCAAAGAAATTACACATTAGCAACCACTATGGATGTGGGAGAAGGGTCCAGGCTACTGAGAGAATAAGTACTGTGAAATTTTTGATTGTAAATTCAAAGGTTTTTTGAAGTCACTGTGTTGCCCCCCTGCACCCAGCCTGGAGCCAGGCACACCCCTGGGGGCACCACTGCCTCACCAGACCTGGGAATTTCCTTTTCAAGCCTGAAATTATCAAAAACACTCACAGGAATGAAAACTGACTCACTACAGGACAGAAGAAGCCAATTTTCATGGGTTTGTTTCAATTAAAGAACTGTAAACGAAAGCTCCCCACGCCTTAATTTAGCTGTGAAAACAAAGAAAATGCCCAGTGACTCTAGCAAATGTTGAGTGTTAATACAGCTCCATAATAAAAAGTAACTTAATGAAAAAATGAGTTCACAATTGACTGATAATGGCATTTTTTTAACATAGAAGGCTTTAAAAGCACTGCTGACTCCAAGAACATGAGATGACATTTTCTTCTCTGTTCCTCAGGTCCAGCTAAAGCCATCTAAAAATGGCCCCAAAAAATGAACGTGGCCACCTGAAAATGCCCAAAAGAAGGCACATAGAGAATACACGTTGGAAAGAATGGAATAAATACTCTGTGTTTATGATCAATAAAACAAGTGAGGGCTCTGGACCAAAAGGCTTTGTCAGCCCCGGGCACACCTCAAGGGTTAATCACTGAGTAGGAGGGGCAGGAGCTGAGGAAAGGAAGGCTCCTCTCCCACCCACTGTCCAACCTGCAGAACTAGCACAGGGCCCAAATTCTGAGAGCAAAAGGAAAAGCAGCGACCTGGGGCTGAGTGGAATGTTCAGGGTGTGCCAGCAAACCCAGGAACACCTGAAAACTCTACTGGGGATGCTCACTTCTGCCCCATCTCCCAGCCTGACCGGTGCTGGGGGCTCAGAGAACAAAAACTCTGCTGGGGATGCTCACTTCTGCCCCATCTCCCAGCCTGACCAGTGCTGGGTGCTCAGAGAACAAAAACTCTGCTGGGGATGCTCACTTCTGCCCCATCTCCCAGCCTGACCGGTGCTGGGGGCTCAGAGAACAAAAACTCTGCTGGGGATGCTCACTTCTGCCCCATCTCCCAGCCTGACCAGTGCTGGGGGCTCAGAAATCCCAGTGGTGCAAGGGCTGCAGAGCCCCGTGGCAGCCACATCCTTCAAAAAGCCAAATAAAAGGTAAAAGGGGGAGGCAACCCATTCATCCTCTCAGCAAGGCTGCACAGTAAAACACCAGGAGAAACTGTGTAAATCCAAACACTTGGAATGGCCAAAAAAAAGCAACTCATAAATCAGTGGGAAATGTATTTTATTCCTATAGCTGAATTATAACTACAAGCTGTGCTCACTAAAAGCACAGTCCATAAAATTTACCACAATATTTAAGAGGCAGTTGTTAATAGAAACAAGGAAGAAAAGCCCATTCAGGGACTAATAGAGCTGTTTAGTGTTAAATATATTTTCTATTCCATGGAATTCACACCAAATGGCCTGGGTTACTTGGAAAAGCAGCATTTTAGACCCTTGCAGCAACATAAACCCTTGTAAATATAATTGCAAATGAGAAACAAGTTCAAAAATGCCACAGGCTACTCACTTATGCTACAAATTCTCCCATCCTATTTTAATTTGTTAATGTAGGGTTTGTTGCATTCTGATACTGGATAGAGATGCATGAAACTTCAGGTTATTCCAGGATATGAAAGAAACTGATTGCCAGGCTGTGCTCAAGTAGCTTAAATAGAAATTGAGAATATTGGACAACGGGAAATTTCTATATAGGAAATATTGGGTTATGGATCTGAAAAACTGACGGGCAGGTAGGTCAGATTTAAAAGGAAAAGCACTTCAACATCATGGAGAACTTAACTACAAATTTCTGGAAGTGACAGCGTTGGGCTCCTGGTAGTAAAATCCAACTACAAGAGAAATAAAAGTATTCTACTGCAGTCACAGTGAGATGAGGAGATAACTTCTGTTAAATCACATTCAAAGTTTGTGGGAAAGGAGCCTCAAACTGCTCTTAGAAATCCCTGAGCAGAGAGACTGCACTTTCCCAGTTCCACTCATGCTTTGTGAGACACCATGTGCTGAAACTAAAAGTAATCCTGATGAAAGGCTTCTCTTCCGATGCCTTTTGTTCAAAAATGTCTTAAAAATCTCTCCCACTCTTCAAAACAGAGATGATTGTTATTTCATTTCTTTGAACAACAACAACAAAAAAGTACACCTCCAGGAATGTAAAAATCTGAAAAACTAGGTATCATCTGGTTGGTAATATCAAGATTAAAAAAATCAGAATAAATAAATAAATAAATAAATAATCAGAATAAATAAAATAAATCCGAAAAGAATCAGAATAAATAAAAATCAGAATAAACCTCTGCAGGATTCTGAGGGGCAAAGACCATAAATTGGCATTCACAATGTGCCTGAGTAGAACTGCAATGTGGCTCCTGTTGGTTGTGAGGGATTTGAGGAAAGCAGAAACGAGCAGCACGTCCCCGACTTGTGCTGGCAGTATTGTAAAACTACCTCATTATATAAAATGTAGGCGTTGCTCTCTATGAATCATTGTGATTTAAAATAGGATCCTGATAGACAGGCAATGAATCACTTTGGATTTTGTAATCAGCAAGGGCTGACTGCTTGGGAGAGCCCTTTGCCCCCTTTGGCAAGCAGCGGAGGGGAAGGTCTGCTCCAGCCCTGGAGGTGCCTCCCGAGGCTGAAGGAAGTCATTGATCCTAAAATATCCCCAAAAACGCCGTGTGGGACACAAGATAGCAGGGCTTTGTCAGCTGCAACAGCAGCACACAATTCAATTGATAAGAGTGTTAACATTCTCAGGCCTGTGCTTGGCTCCAAGGCTCAACACACTTTAATAATTGGCATTTATTTATACCGGGCAGGCTTCGTATTGCTGGGTCTAGCAGAAGTTCTACCAACTACAAGGAATTAATAGAATTCCAAAATACCCTGTTTGCCATTAAAAGTAAGAGCAACTAACCCCTTCAGAATGTTCATCTGCATGGCTTGTGACTATGCTTTCGGGAGTCAAATTTGCTTTGAAGTCAGTAGGAAATTTTCCAGCTTCAGCAGAAATCCAGTGTTTGGGTCAAAATTAAGCAAAACATTCATTTGGAATATTGTGTTTGTGTTAATGGCATCGAAACACCTGCCTAAAGTTAAGCACTTCTGAAAACACAGTTTTTGGCTAAGAAAGGACTTCTTTGGCTAAGACAAATGATTAAATTACATCTCCTACACACAGATAAATCAATGTGTGTCGTAATACACATCCCTAAGAAATTAGGGGCTCATAAAACGCCCTATTTCCTGTGTGAAACGGCTGTTTCAGTGGCAAGGCTGTGCCCAGAGTTAATAAAATAAACTCCCAGCACAATGGAGTCCCAGTGGCACTGTCAGCCAGCAGCCTGCTGGTGTTTCAGTAGGGAACAGCTCTGTCTGAAGGCTTCAAGTGCAGCAAAAACCATTTATTGCGTTTATCCTGTGCTCATACATGGTGTGTTGTATGAAAATTTGATTTTTTTCTCCTCAGGATTTCAGATGCTAGGGCAGAGCACACACCTGTGTGAGCAGCACAGCTTTTCACAGGACAATCTCCTGCTCCACTGCTTATCTGGTTTCATTAGCAGCGTGTCTCTTAATGGAGTTTAATCTATTAATAATGGACTCCATGCTTTGGAAATGGTGCTTAGCCAATAATTAACAGCCGAGGTATCAATTTAGTATGGAATTTTAAATAGCTGTACTCCATTATGGAATTCAGAACACAAAGTTTGCATTTGTTTTTGAAATGTTAACAACTTACATGGTAAATGTTACGTGCATGATATCCAGTTAATCTTCTTCTTTTAAAGCATTTTAATGAGATAAATTTGACACTAACCCTGAAGAATTTTTGTCATTTTAATACTGAAATAACCACATCAAGTTTTCTCAATCCACGTCGTAGTAGTAGGGAGCTCAGGGATGCAGAATGCTGTTGGTAAGAAGCCTGGGATTTTTTTCTCTCCTCATGTCAGTGCTTTTTAATGTTCACAAGACAGTAAACTTCAGTATTGTTTCCAAGAGATGAGCTAATAAGGCACACAACTGGACTGGGGTGAAACACACTCATTAATATCCCAAATGCAGTTCCCTGCCATGGCAGAATACTGAATACTCCCACAGGAAGAGGAGGAGGAGGAGGAGGAAAAAAATGCCATATGAATTTAAGCTCACTCCTTGAATTAAATCCCACTTTTAAAGTTTTTCCTGGCAGACAAACACACTGCAAATAATCCATAAAAATGCTTCTCTCCTATCAGGATGAGTCGTTTCCATCACATTCTCATCTTCCCAACACTAAAAATGCAAAATGCATTTGAACACAGCCAGACTGGATGGAGAGCCCACATGATTTGACTGAGTGCTGGGTTTTGGCAAAAATATTTAATCTGTTGGACAATCACCAAGTTGTAAAAGTGAAAAAGCACCATGTTGCAAAACTCATTCATGAACGTAAACATGCTGAGCATTTCTGCAGTAAATACAGAGAGCACAGTGAAGCAGCAAATACACTTTCCCATATAGAATTCTATAGAATTTCTGGCGCATGCCAGTATGAAATAATGCTTAGTGTGCCTCTACAGCAAATACACTTTCCCATATAGAATTCTACAGAATTTCTGGCACATGCCAGTATAAAATAATGCTCTGTGTGCCTCTACAGCCACTGTGATGGCAAGATAACTCAAACACACCAAATCCTGAGAGAGCAGATAAATAGCACCAAAAAGGGCTGAGCATTCACCACTCTCTTCTTTAACTGCCCCCCAAATTCATCATCTCACACACAAATCACACACTATGATTTTACCCACAGACTCTAGGATATTTGGTAAATGGATTGGTCTATTTTTAATTTATTGAGGATCATCAGATGTTGTGGGGAATGCAGTTATTTACACACAGTTATGGAAGGCTGTTTTCATTAGGGGCTGTAATTCTTCAAGCAGACCTTCCTAAGCTTGGAGGGGAACCAGAGGTGACATCCCAACATTATTCTAAGATAAACACCAAGAAAGTAAAAATGACCCCCAAAATGGACTATATCCAACAGCAGGCTTTCTGCCCTACAGCGAGTACCCAACTAAATAATGCAACAATAAACACACATGAACTTTTGCACACCTGTCATCTGTTGCACAAATGGATCTCTTTCATCTTTTAAATTAGAAAAAAAAAATTAACCTTCTCAACTGTACGAACTGCAAAGCATCCAACCTGCTCAGCCACTTTTCAGCACCAGAGCAATCCCTTGTCACCTGACTGCTGTACTTTTGACCCTCCAAAAAATTCCCAGCTGAAACACGTTGACATGTTTTCACATGTGATCGCAGAGTGATTGCTCTCAATAGTGCTGGATGCTTATCACGGGTTTGGATCGATGTTCTTTGCCTCCCCTGTGCTCCATCTTCCTGAGCAGCTGTTTTTCCAGGGAGCTTTCCTGAAGACGAGGTGGCTTCAGGCTGGGAGCATGGGCTCAGGGCACAGGGAGGGTGAGCTGTGTAACTGCAGTTGCAACACCCCGAGGAGTATTTCATGAACACCAGGAAATTCGTGTGGATTTAAGTTACCTTCAACAGTTTCACTTGTGAGTCTTCTGCTGGACTACAAGCTTCAAGAGAATCTTCCCCATTCTCCTGGTTTTTTTTTTGGGGGGAGTCAGTATAAAATACAATATTAAGTAACATTGTGCTTGGTGTTTTATTCCACTAGAAAAATAAGTGGGGAATTTCTGAAGGAAATTAAGCATTGAGCATTGTTATTATAAATATTATTTTAAAGCCCGTGTTTGACTAAATAATAGCAAACTGGGAGAAATAATACTAAAGCATCCACTATAAAAACTGGGAATTAAGTTAGCACCAACATACCTCCCTTCGTATGTCTAACTTTTAGGAAAAAATAGAGGAATTTCATTAGGATTTTTCTGTTTTACATACTTCAGAAAAGTTTTGTACAAACTGGTACTTGAAACTATAGTAACTACTGAGCAGCAGAAAAAAAATCCAAACAACCTCAGATCCAGCATTCAGGATCTGAGTTTCTGTGGAGCAATGATACCACAAAGCCCCAGAACTTAATCTTGAGTTCTAAACTAAATCATTATAATTAATATTATCATATTAATATTGTAATTTTATAATATTGGTTAATATTGTAAGTTTATAGCCAGCATCTTCCCTACTAAACTTCAAGTAGTCCTGGAGGTCACTTTATGCATTGGGAAATCAAATTATTTTCAGTGATGCAAGTTCCCTTCCTGCCATCTGAAATTGATAAACTCAACCCCCTTCACCACTGAAAAATAAAATACCACAACCCATGGCTGAGACAGGGGATTATCAGCTCAGCTTCAGGTGATAATCAAAGAAGGGGACTTGAATCCTCCTGCCACCCACCCCTCACAGCTTTCTGAGAAAAGCCCCCTGCAACACAGCCCAGAACTGATGGAAATACTGAATTCTTTTCCAAATGTACTTTCCAAGGGAAAAAAACCCCAAGACACCATTCTCTTCAGAGCACAGAAGTAACTTACTGAGAACACAATGGGGAAGTGTTGTCTGAACCCAAAGTAAAAAATGAATATTTCCCCTGCAGCCCTTTCATAACAATAAAAAAGACAAAATATTTGTGGGGAAAGAACAGGATTTCATCTTTTATTTAATTTCAAAATCCTTAATGCACTTCAAAAAGAACTTAAATATAACCTGCATAATGATACATTAATGAGAAATTCTACAATTCTCCTGACTTTGTTACAGTTTCAAAAACCTGCAGTATTTTCTGATAAGGTATCTGGCATGGTTTGGATTCTATAATGTATCTGAAAACTAAAAGGAAGAAATTTCTTTGAACTTATTTTCTGTTGGGTTATTCTTTCTCTGTGCTATTAATATCCTAAGAATATGTCTGATATGATTTGTTCCTACTTTTGCCAACCTGTGCATTTGAAAGTAAAATTTTTCCAATACCCACATGGAAATTGCCTTGCTTTGCCCCTGAAGGAACAAACATTTTCCCCTGCCAAGGTATGGAGAATGATTCCACACTTGGGAGCTGCCTGTCACTCCTGTGACTGCCCCTCATCCCCAAAGCAGGGGCTGTTTGTATTCATATTTGTTTGAATATATGCTTAAATATGTGTTTAAATACCTGTGTCTGCCAGTAAACAGAATTCCAAAATTCCAGAATTTGCAGAATTCCACAGCTTTTGGACGGAATTTTACTGCTCTTTGCCTCTGCCACAAACCAAACACTTTAAAAATCTGTGTGTGATGTTATTCTTCTTAATATTGGTGATCTTCTATCCACAGTGCCAGCATGTGGCAAGTGACACCCACAGGGCCACTGTCACTGTCCCAGCCACTCTGTTCCAGGAATTTGGAAACTGGCCTTGCTATTTTTGACAAGAGATGCTCAAAATGACATCACTTGGGGACACAAAGGCAGAGCGGAGGATGCGCGGCTGGGAGCAGCTCAGGAGAAAGCTATTTCTGTCTAATTTCACAATTCTGCTATTTTTAACAGCTGCTCCTAACCAGTCATTTTTGGAGATCTGTTTGCAGCTGGAAAGAACCTACCAATGCTTGAGTGGCTCAGTAAAAGCCCTGCAGTTTGGATTTTGCAGGGGAGTGTTGTGGGGAGAGGGGAGTGTCAGGAAATCTCAGCCCGCCCCTGCCACCTCTGCTCCCATGGATTTGGAATGCTCTGGAACTCTGAATTTGGGACGACAACTGTCCACAGGGATCCCAGCCCATGCAAACTCACCTGCTGTCATTAAAAATCTCAGCTGCCATCCTGTCTTTGACAGCCTTTGCTGCTTTCACTTGAGGAGAAAAGAGTGTAATCAAGTTCTAACAGTGTTTCAAAAAGATTAGTAATTATAGGGTTATGCAACATTGACAATAGTGGTACCAGCAAAGCAGCTGTGTTACATTTTAACAGCATTAAAAAGAGGGGAAGAAAGAGATTGAGAAAATTTCAGTTCCCTTCTCTGTCATGTGTTCTTGTCATCGTCTTGGTTTTTGCTATATTTAAATTGCTGTAGGGATTTCTTCCGCAAGGAATCTAAGAGGGCAGCTAACAGCAAATCCTTCAGTCTCATGTTGTGGTAAATATAAGGATGCACCACAATTCAAGCCAAAAATGTAGAGTTAAATACTATGATTGATAACATTGATAGCTAATTTCTTGCCTTTTTTTTTTTACTGAAAAAATAGATTAATTAACTTCCTGAGAAGTGCTGTTTTGAACAATTATGTGTAAGTATATTTCTTTAATCTAAATACATGTGCCATTCTCACACACAAACCACAAATCACACACTGCAATTTTGCCCATAGACCCTGGGATATTTGATAACGGGATTGGTTTATTTTTAAAACAGCAATTTATCTTCAATTGGGCCAGAACACCAACAGTTAACTTTGCAATAAATGATTACTGTCATAACCCCATTTTTCTTTTCAGGAGATGCCTTTTCTAGGCAAGCAAGTTTGGTGTGAGGAACTAAAAGTCATTGCTGTGACTTTTTGTAACCCCTCAAGCAGGCGTGTGAACAGCCAGACATGTGGCTCTGACGTAGACTGAGGGTGAGCGCCTGGCACTTTTTACTGTTCTCAGTTTTCTCTAGTTGCCAAAAAAATCTCAGCAGTTACAAATTTCTGTATGCCAGTGGTTGATCTTTTTAATGATCCAGCTGTCTGGATCAAAAAGAATCCTATTAAAATACTATTGAGAATATCACCAAAAAGCAAATTATGAAGGGACATCTGGATTCCACGCAGTGAAGGGGAGTGTAACAGAGCACTGAATGTCAGGGTGAGACACAAAACTGCCCCTGGAGCCTTTGGGTCGCCTGCAATCCACCAGATCAGAAGGGCTCTGCAGCAGCTGAGTGCTCCCCACACCCTTCTCCTCCTGCCCTTTGCTAACAAAGTGAGAACATCTGCTCTAAACCCTATCCCTGCACTCTGTACAAACTGAGGAATGGTTTTGCAGCAGCTCTGGTGACTCCTCACCAGCAAGGATGTGCCTGGTGTAGAGGGACCTGGCCAGGATGGAAACAAGCACAACAATGATCTGATTCCATGCCACCTACCCACACTGCCAGGGCTTGTGAATTCAGAGCCTGATGCTCATCTCTCACTTCACTTTGTGCTATCAGTACAGCAGCACAAATTAGGCTAAGCACCAGGATATTTGTAAAGCAGACAGGTTTTCCCTGGGCTCCAAGCAGTCAGTGCTGACCTCATGGCACACCTTCCCAGCACAGGGGATGGGCTGCTGAAACCTCTGTGCCGTGCTGTGCAGAACCAATACAACCAGCAATGGGTCTGATTCTGGTTTCTGAACTGCTTCTGGTGTACTCTGCTACCAGACTTGGTTCATTTCAGAGCTATGGATTATTTTTTACAGCTTTCTCTGTACATGGCCACTGAGTCAGACAAGATAATTTGCAGACCAACGCTGGCTCCTTTGAACCTGGCTGTAAAATTTCCAGCAGTTTGCTTAATTCACCTTTTGCAGGGCAGCAATGGCAGCACCTGTTCAGAACATGAGAGCTGCGCCTCCTGGTCAACATCTGAGCATAAGAACCCCAAATCTCCAGCACCACAGGCAGTCAGAGCAGGCAGGTACCACAGAACCCTCACACAGCCCAGCTGAGACTGGGGGAAAAACACAAACTATTGATCCTGGCACCACAGAAACACACCGAATGAGCAAAAAAAAGCTTCCTCCCGAGATTTCCATCTCAATGAAAGCAGAGAAGGTCGCCAGTTCCCCTCGGTTGTCAGCTCCCCTGGATGCTCAATGGGCCACGAGCTGTGAATCACAGCGCTCAGGCAGATCTTGGACCTTGCCAGTTGTATCTTGCTTTTACTGTTTGTTCTGGGATGTTAAAACCACTATTGTAAGCAGTTCAAAAATACACGCTGGAAAATTGTTAATGCCCTAGTCATACAATGTCATTTTGAAGCTCCCTGGGAATTTAGATTTGCACAGCTTATTAGGATATGACCTTTCCCTTGATTTTTTTTATTTTAAGATCGAGTTAAGATGAAATTTCCCCAGTGGGAGTTGCTGTGTTTCCTTCACAGATAAGGAAGGAGCAATGGCAGCTCTGTATAGAGACAAATTCATACACTTCTGTAGCATGGACAGCCCTGTGGGCTTGACAGACATCCAGTGCATTCCCAGCAGCTGAGAAGGAGTTAACCAAAAAAACCCCAGAATTTTAAAATTTTAACAAAGGTATTTCCCTGCATCTTTCATCTCTTTTTTTTCAGTGTCATCTGAGAGTAAACTGTGAGGAGTTTCAAGGCACCAGGGCAGCACTGGCTTTCTTTTCACATTCCTATTTCTTTTTGGAATATCTACCTCTACAGCACTACTTTTTTCTCTTCACAATACAGATTCTGTCTCAGAAATTCACACACTTCCCTGGGATTTCAGGAACCTGATCTAGAAGCTGGAGGTTGTAAAATTCATTCTCAAAATTAGTGCTATGGGCTGATTACCAGCTACCAAGCACAGTAGTTAAATACTTATTATATAATACATATAATAAACATTTTTAATAGTTTAAGAGAGGAGTACTCCAACACTTCTTAGTCTTTTTGCCTCTCTGTCAATGAAATCAACAAAGAGAATTAGTTAAATAACTAGAAGCTGAATGACGTTGCTTGTATTTTAAAATTTTTAAATGCTCAAGATGGTAAAAACCAACAACTGTTAGTAAGTTCTTATTTAGGAGAAAATAATTTTCTCACTGAAAGTAAAACCCATTGGTCAATAAAGAGAAAACCACAAAAAATTACATGTTTTGCTTTTTGGATATTCAGGGTGAAAGTTTCATGGGTTGAACCTTTGCTGGACAAACACCGTTTTTTGTCAGCTCTACAGCCGCCAGGAGAAGAAAAGGAAGCGATGATGAAATAAAGTGAATTACTTCTTGTATAACTGGCTGGCTTAATAGTTTGGGGTGGGCACTGTGCATAAAACATTCCTACAACGATGGCCAAGTAGTGAGGGAGGGTTTGGAGGTCATGGCAATGACAAAACCAACAAAACCCCACAAAGCATGAAAGGAACCTTAAAGCAGCCCCGCCGCCTTTACGAGTTTCCGTGTCTGCAGTCCTGCAGCCCTGGAAGGCTCAGGACAGGTTCGGTGTGTTTCCCTGCCCCAGCTGTGACAAGGGGATCTCCCCACCAAATTCTGGGCAATTGCCATTTCCAGCAGCAGCCCTTCCTCCTGCCACGGCTGGCAAGGGATACGAGTTCCCATAGCAAGAGAGCAGCCAGCCTTCCCGTGGTGTCAGGCTCTAGGCAGGGCTTAATCTGCAATTGATCCCAGCCTAATCTGCCTCTCCTGGGCAAGTCCAAAGTCATTATCTGCATCACCAGCCCAAGACCTCTCTGACACTCGTGTGTCCAACAAGAGAGCAAACAAATCCTGGCTGATAGCGTTTGCTGCCTATCGAATGTGAGGTCACACAGCCCTGATCCACCAGCTCCACTCCAGAAAAATAATAATAATAATAATAATAATAATAATAATAATACAGCAGGAAAAAGGGCCAGCTGAGCACTGCGTGCCTGCAGGAAGGAGTCTAATGGATAACATCATCCCTGGTGCAGCAGTGTTTGAGGAGTGATTCAACAGACACGGAGTATCTTTTTTACTGTGGTGACACAGAGCCCGTGCAGATGCAGAGTGTGGGCACTAAAAGTTTATTTACTGAGGGCAGGACTGAACATTTCATGCGAGCACATTCAGGCCATGATAAAGAGCTTTGTCTCCCATTAGTAATTTAAAGGATTGTGATTTGCTACTCCCAACACACCTATAATTGAATTCCTCAGTCATAAAATCACTGGTGCCAAACAAGCCCTGATATCTTTTATCAAGCCTCTTTTTTTCTTGTCATTTGTTAACATATTTCTTATGGAGCTTTTCTTCTTTTTATAGATACATTTGCTTTAGTTATAAATTAACCCTGGAATTTACTCTCCCAGAGGCCACAAACTGCTTTTTTATTCTCTTGGAAAAGTTTCAGGCTCAATGAATTAATGATTTGACACAATTTTTGAATAACAGCTTGTGGTTCAGATGCAGAGGAAGGAAATTCAAAAGATTGACAAAGTAGTTGAGACTGAAGTGGAAATGTTTAGATGCCTTTCTGCTCTGGAAGCCATGATTGATTCACCAAAAGGGAAATGTTTCCCTGTGGGATTTCTGGTGCTTCCAGGTCCCTGTAGTGAAATTCTCAGATCCAGCCTCATTCTGAAATGAGGAACTCCTCAGAAGTCCCAGATTTCAGTGGCTCCAGAAGCTGGCCAGCACATCCCAAAGGGATGCAGAATACTCCAAACTTTGGAACACATTCTAAAACACCAATATTTGTTTAACAGGTTGATTCATACAATGCTCATTAAAAATAATTTTTCTGTTAACAATGTCATTGGAAAGAAAAAAAGCTTATAGTATTCACTCCTGTCGTGTCTTTGTTGGGCTCCTTCTCCTCATCTCAAGGGCTTGGGAACTCTTGCCTTTTTTCAGCCAGAACTGACTAAAAATGTAGAGGAGTTTGAACACAAAGGGCTGAAACCGTTGATGGTGTCACCATTGAAAGAGCAACAATTTGAGCTCAACTCGTAAAAAAAAAAAATCCAAAAAATCCAATTGAAGAAATCCAAAAAGACACATCCATAGGAAACTAAGGGAATTGGTTCTACTGCTCAAAGAACTATTTGGATAAGGGCAGAGAGACACTTTTTAACAGCCACAATAATTCCCACATTATTTCCTTTATTTCTCCTTCTGTGTTGCTCTTAGTCCTATTACAAACCATTGAGGTTGGAACATTTTAATTTGATATTAACACACCAGATATCCCTTTTTATGGTTTAATTCCCACTTCAGCTCAGGTAAATATGAAAATTCTGATTTGATATTAACCCACCAGATATCTGTTTTTATGGTTTAATTCCCATTTTAGCTCAGGTTTGCCAAGGTGGAGAAAATTTGAAAAAAATATGCCTTAAAGGTTCAGAAAACAGGAGAAGAGCTTCCAGAACTCTGCATTTCTGGATTACTCTGCCAGTTTGGAGTGGCTGTGTTTGTGCTGCTGCCTCAGCACACGTAAGGAGGGGATGACTGCACAGCATCCCAGGATGGTTTGGGCTGGAAAGGACCTCAAAACTCATCCAGTGCCACCCCAGCCATGGCATGGACACCTCCCACTGTCCCAGGCTGCTCCAATTCCTGTTCAGTCTGGCCTTGGGCACTGCCAGGAACGGGGCAGCCACAGCTTCCCTGGGCACCCTGTGCCAGGGCCTGCCTGCTCTCCTAATTATGAATTTCCCTCTGATATCCAACCTAAATCCACCCTCTTCCAGTTCACCCAGTTGGAGGGGGGTTAAAAATGACAAGTTTTGTTTTTAAAAAAATTCCTTTTAAAATTACTCTTCAATTAAGAATAACAGAAGGGTTTGAGGAGTGCTGGGGTATTTTTCCTGTATAAATAAATGCTTTCCCCATCTCTATCTCCCCATATTCAAGACAATGCCCTTACAAAGGGAAACAGAGCTTCCTCCTCTCTATGCTCTTTCTGAGGTTGCCAGTTTGAAGTTAAATTTGAAGTTATTTGAAGTCAAAATATTAAAATTTCCATCTGAAATTGTGCTTTCAGTCTCTGAATTGCCCAATTTTTATTATGAAGTCAATGTCTTGTTCTTTCAAAAATCTTATTGCTTATTCTGTATTTCTTCTTGAATGCTTCACCTGTTTAATTACCCATAAAAGGTTCTTGATGTTTCTTTTTTAAGTCCCACCAAAACACGATAATTTCAGCTCCTTTAATTGAACCGATGATCACAGAGCTGAAAGAATTTAACACTCAAAATATTTATCAACTTTTATGGCAAAAACGAGATTTAAAATAGTGTCAACACTGTCAAATATTTTAGCTCTCAAATTGTCAGGTGTTCAAACACACCTTCATCTTTTAGATTTTGCACTTTGTGTAAAATGCTTTCTGTTTAATTACCACACAATTAAGATTCTGTGGTTTATCTGTTGACACAATTTGGGGCAAATGAGCCAATATGGCCTGGCCCTGCTGTCCTTTGCAATCCCTCTCAAGGCAGGAGATGGTGAGCAGAGCCCAGGCTGCCCTGAAGGACCAGAGCCATGAGTTAAAGCCAGGCCTAACCCCCTTCTCTCACACCCTGTGCACACATTTCAGACCTTTGTTTGCCCTCTGCGCTTTCACTCCAGCCAGGAGGAATTTTCAGAGCAAACAGTTTGTAATACATCCTTTACAGGTGAGTTACAATGTTGTCTCTAGTTCTTGGAACAGACAGTAGGACAATAAAAAACTCAAATTATTTTTCAGAGCAGTGACTGTATCATATACAAGTCTTGCACTAACATCTGCTCAGGACAGATGAATAAACAGAGGAAGAATTTTGCCATGACACCACAAGCTCCTGTAACTTGTTTTTTCACCAGAAGTGAGAAAAAAATCTGGAGTAATTTAAAAGATTCTGGGCTTTATTTCTTTTATTTATTTACATGGCAGCCAAATGAACAGGCAACACGGACTAAAATGACCCACAGAGATTTTTCTTCTCATGAAATTCCAACCTATACTTTACCAAACACACAATTGTGTCTTAAGTGCCACAAGCTCTCTTAGAAAGATCTCCACATGACAAATCACTCATCTTTTAGAGCTCAAAATCTCTGAGTGGAACATTAACCACAGATCATCTTGCTCTGAGGGCAGGAAGAAACTCAAAAAGAAATGCTCACAAATCTGGGAGGCGTTTCAGCTGATTCCATGGCATAACCTGAAGGGCACCAGGACTCCCACTCTGGCCATGCCTGTCCCACTCCCTCATCAAACTGGTGGCAATCTGTAAATGGCCTCTTGCAAATGCTCCATGGCCCCTGCTGGCTCCTAAATTATTTCAGGGAAGTGACTGAATGGCTCTTAATTTGTCGAGCTAGAACTGGAGCAGGGACAATTCCAAGAATGCATCCATTGAACCTTCCACTTCCTCCACCTGTGCCCAAATTACAGCACTCCCTGATTTACTGGTAGGGTCCAAGCCTTTGTGTCCAGCGACACTGGGGACTTTCCTTGCTTTGGGGTTTTGTTTTGGCTCTCCTCAAGTGCACTCAGTTATTGAACTGTGAGCTAGCTTTTCTGCCTGCCTGTGGTCCCAGCTCCTGCTGGAATACCTGCAGTGGGCTCTCACAGCTCTGAAGGTGTTCAGCACCACTGTGAATGTGAACAGGACTCTCCCAAATCTCACCAAAGATGCTTTTCTCTTGTGCACCCTTTTACTGAGCACTAATAAAGGCACTGACCTCTTTTTCCCAAATTTGAAGTTCATTTCAGTGAAATGTCTGTGCAGAAACCCCTGTACAGATGGAAAACTCTAAAATACAAGTTCTATCCTTGATAATGATCAAATTCCTGTAGTTGCCATCCAACAGAGGCATTTACCCATCCATCTTTGTGCCTCATAAAAACACAGGAAATATTTTGCTGCTTCAAGACTCCACAATGTAAGAATGGCAATGCTGAAGCGAACTGGAAAGCAGTTTTAAGTATTCATATTTCTAATTATTCATATTTATAATTATTAATATTAATCTCATCTTCTACTCTGAGAATAATGAATAACATACTGGCACCTCAAAATCACCCCCAGCTTTTAGGATAATCCACATTCTCCATGGGTATAGAGGAAAACTCCCTTTTCATCAGATTTGCTGCTCAGCACCAAAGGAAATAAGGGAACCTGTTCTGAAGAATGGCTTTTAGAAGCTGAAGGGAGGAAAATCCTATGGGCTCTGTCAGTAACTCTTCCCACTGTCACCCTCCCCTTTGCAGAATATTTCCCAATTTTTTTCTCTGATTTAATTTCAGGAATTCTTAATCAGAGGATGTTGTCTTCCAGGAACTGTACAAAAGTTTAAATGACACCCTGGAAGCAGACAACAGTGCTATTGCAGCCTGCATTGTCTTTATTTCATTTATTTCATTTCCATAATCATAGCTAAATGAGTGCTCTATCACTCTGGCTGTTTTGAGCTCCAGAGAATTCCTTTCTTGCACAGGGTAACTGCCAGGTATAATTACTGCATTCATCAGCCTTTCCTGGAGTAATTGTCAGGAAAGTGGCAACCATGCCTGCATCAATTCCTTCTTCCTCCTTTCCTTCCAGGACAATTAAAGGCTCTCTCTACTTTCTCTTCCTTTGTTCACCTCAGCCCTTTTCCTCCCTTTATTCCTCCCTTCAAAACTTCGGGGAGGAAAGGAAGAGATGGTCCCACTGTTTTCTATCAAACTGTTGTGGGTTTGTTTTTTAAATTACAATCAAAATTTTTTAATTTTAATTTTTAAAAAAATTTTTAGGTTTTTTTTTTTAAATTCAAAATAGAACTCTGTCATTCTGTGGAGATGCCCAGCCCAGCTCTTTCACCAGTGCCAACAAACGAGCTGCCCTCGTGTCTAGGGGTCAAGCTGGAGCAGAAATTCAAAATTGCCACATGCTTTCTGAGCTGTGCCTTCCTGTTCTTGGGGAGGGGAGGAGACAGGAATCTGCTGCCCAGCCTGCGTCAGAGGCACGCTCAGGACAGAAAATTGGGGCTCTGGAGGAGGTATTGTTATTCCAAACTCACCTCGGGCCGCAGCAACACTGAGTGCCTGCTCTGCTGTCCACAGTGACAGGAAAGCTGTCACTTGCTGTTAGCAGATCACACAGTTCCTGCTCTCAGAGGAGTCGTAAGTAAGGCTAGATTTAAAAAACAGAGCAAACTTGGGCAGAAAAAGAACAATGAGCAGGGATGCCAAAATACAGTGAAAGACCACGTTATGGCATTGTCAGCATATCTTAAACCAAGAAAAGCTGAAAATCTCATAAGAGACCAGAGAGAGGAATTCAAAATCAAGAAAGCTCCAACAATAAACTTTAGGCTTTGAGAAAGAAATTCAAACAACTGCATTTTTTAAAAGAAATCCCCCGTTTTTTAATACTTTTCTCTGGCAAAAATAAAAAGGGCTAAATAAATACAGAAATCCAGCAGGCATAGCTAATCTGCCCACTGCCTTCCTTTGAAATTTCCTTTAATTAATTAATTCATTAATTTCCTTTCCTGATAGTCACTGTGGACAGCTTCTTCCCATTTTCCCAACTCCCTGCTCTGCTGGGCCTCCAAAGTCCCACACTGGCCTTCGATCCCTGCCCTAATCCACCACTGCAATTAATCTAATCACACTGCACACCAGTAGCCTCTATTAAGATTAAAGATAATCTTGCTATTTCACAAGATTAAAAAAGCCAGAGCCAATCTTAACATTGCACATTACTCCACCTATTCTGCATAAATTCTCTTTTATGAATATTAGAGAAGGGGAGAGCACTGGTATTTTTTAAAAGCAGAATTGAGAAAATGCACAGCAGTTTTCTGGGCTTTTGTCTGATCTCTCACCTACTCGAAATTGGCACCAAAAAAAAAGAATGGCAAGAAGTGCACATGACTTCCACATCCTCAGTGTTACATCATAAAGGATGAAACAGCAGATTATGTACAGCTCACAGAGCTGCTGTGCTGTGTGCAACTCTTTCCTTGCATAAAAAATGCCCTTCTCAACAAAACTGTGACTCATGAAAAAACTGAGAGATACTGATGAAAACAGTGATGGGCTCTTTTCATAATGGAATCTGTTACTGTGGACTCTGACATCCCCTGTTAAGTGGGTTTTTTTGTATAAATTAAGCATGTAAATCTTTAATATTCTATTTTTGGATTACGATTTTCATTGCCAAAATTTTTTCAAGAAGATGACTACAAGCAAATACCTCTGCTGTAGGAAAAGTGGGTTCTTGATGCTGAAGGGTTTCCCAGGACTTCAAGCACCATCAAGAGTTCCTGCCCACGCCAGCTGTGCTGTAATCACTATTTCTTAATAAATCAGCAATCCTGATCTAAGAAAATAATTCCTCAAATGTCATTACCTGTGTCAGAATGCAGCTTGCATAACCTGATGTGTTACCCTGTCTGAAAACCCGAAGCACTGAAGGATTTCAAGTGTGGGTTTTATCCAAGGGCTTGGATTCCTACAAAAAGCCCAGCACTAAAGCAGATTTTGGGAACATAACAAATATCCTGGTGAAGCTGGCCACACGAGGGTCAGGCAGCAAAATCTGGGCAGTGCCCAAAGGAAGCTGTGCAAGGAACCCTCTCGAGTTTCCCGTCCATCATGGCCTCATGTTCTTCACTGTGTCACGAAAACAATTCACAGCTTGAGACGACCGCGAGCTCACATCACAAAATTGCTCCAAAGCTGGCAAAGCAGGGGTGGAATTTGCTTCCAGTAGCACTTATTAAATATAATAATAATAGTAATAACAGTAATAATAGTAACAACAACAATAATAACCCAAAGAAGCAAGGTAGGAACTACTAATTGAGCTTCCATCAGATTTTTAAAAATTATTTTGCATTGACTTACTAATGAAAAATACATTGAAAGCGTTGGTAAAAAACCTGAGCCTTTCAATGGAATTCTTGAATATTTGCTTTTTTCCTATTTTGAATTCAAGACCTGAAACTTTTGTAGCAGCAATTTGGAAACTTGTTTTCCGTAGTCAAATGAACAACCCTATTTAGATGAGATCTTTACTAAAGAACCCACTCCAGGCCAATTCAGCAATTCTGGCAATAGCTGTAATGTAAATGTAAAAAAACCCAAATCAAATGCAGGAAAATAAATCTTTTAAATGGTGCTTATTTCATTCAGAGAACTGATTTAATGGGAAACCCTTTTGTTTTAAATAAGGCTTAAAGTTTCATCTTGTTTATCATTTCAAACTATCTTCAGCAACAGCTGGAAATTCTGAAAGTGAAAGCACATTTGCAGAACATTTGTTTCCACATCCTCTAATCCTATTCTAGGCAAAACTCAAAAAGTCTATAGCTCTATATGAGCACCCTCAAATATGCACCCATTAGTTAAATTCCATTTATATTGCCAATACTATGGGATATTTAAAAGAAATAAAATGCTTGCCTGTGTTTCTTAGTATTCCTAATAAATTTCAAGCCTCAAATACGTTGTCATGTCTTGATGTACAAACAAGGCACCCCAGATGTGCAGTTCGAGTGCAAATGTTGGCATCTGGGAGTGAGAGCAGGGAAGAAAAACAGTGAAACCCTTGCAGAACTTTAGTGACTCTAGAAATAAATCCATCCCCTATCACTGGTTAACTTTAGGGGGACTGGAGCATTGCATCATTAAGTCAGTGCAAGAACTTTGTTTTAGACATAATACCTGCCAGAAAGCAAATAAATATTATATTTTTTTCCTCATCCTGAAGGGAATGAGACCCTCCGCTGCAGCCTCTTCAAAATTTCTCCCTAAATATGGTCCTGAATAAGTTTAGAGAATACAGATAAACTCTGAGTAAATAAAGCAACCTTTTGCCCTCATGTACTTCTGTACTTGCTTATCTACAGATTTCTCTGGGTGTAACTGAAAATAAAATTGGGGTTTCTTGTTTTTTTGCATTCATAGGTAGGATTAAAAATCAATTTAGCAATGTACCACATAATAACATGCTTCCATGAAGCTTAAAAGCTGAGATTCAGCATAAAATATTGTAGCTGAAATACCACTGTAGGGAACAGCAACTCCAAGGAAAACACATTCGAGATGCAAGGATAAACTCTCAGTTTTATTTACTGTAGACATAAAAAGTCAGGACCTAAACCTATCATGAGGAAATATGTACATTATGAAAGGCAGTAAATAGAAGTGGCTGCATTTTTCCACAAGCCTCCATATTAGATAGCACCACAAAGCACCAGGTCCAGGTGGCAAAACCTGTTTTTCTGACCACCCCTACTAGAACATCTTGGTGTGAGTGTTAAAGCCTGTAATTAACATTTTTCTTTCCATAGTTCCTTTTTTTGGTGGAACAATCTGAGTCTTTTGGTGACCTGACATCTCTCTCACAGCACCATGGGTGAGCACTCAGCTCACAGCAATATTCCAATACTGCCCTAGCACAGGGAGTGAAAATGTCCCTCAGTCTGTTTGTACATAGATGGCAACCTGAGTTCAAAGCCTCCCAAACTTCAAAATTGCTGCTACACAGCCACAAACACTAACAGCAGTTACACAACCTCTCTGTTCAATAAATCTAAACAAACACACAAGTACTATGGACTTCTCATGCAATATTATAACATTAAAAATCTCATTTTATGCAACGCACTGTAATCATGTATTGTGTAAAAAGTTTAAGACGAGATCATAATTCTGGGCAGGACTGCTTTGTGCAAATATGAAATTCTCTGCAAAGCAAATGCTGAAACTCGGCGGAGAAACACAAGATGCAGTAAGAAAACTTCCACTGCTCTGCCCCATCCTATAAATATTCCACACAGCTGAAGGTGTTTGGATGCAAATCACATATTTAGAATTTTACACACACACAGGTGAGTTAGAGGAATTGGAACTGGAGGTCTACAAAAAATTATAGGATTCTGGCAAAAGGGAATTTAAAATATGTCACAATCTGATCTGTGATAAAGAGGAAAGGCATCAATCCCCATGGAGCTCATGAAATTCCAACAGCCCGTAAAGCAGCACGAAGTGACTATTTTATAATGGCATAATAAGAGTTGTTAGAAGACCAAAAGTAGAATCCATGCCTAATTTGAAGTCTAGAATAAACTAATACCAACTGTGACGTCTGCACCAAAATGTCGGCGTTTCATCTGGAGTTGAAACATGTTAAGAAATTGATCACATAAATATACTCCTCCTGTTACACTGGCATTTCTCACAAGCTCTAAAGAAAAATATGTAGGACTTAAGCTATAATACATACTCATGGTTATTTAATTCCAGGCATTTAGTCTCACAGAGCAAGCAGCAATTCCTCTAGAGCCGGACCCTCAATTTTGAGCATGCTAAACCCACAGCCACACAGGAATTCAGCAGTAATTGCATGGGAGCAAACTGTACAGAGGACTAAACATTTATCACTGCAAACCTGATCCTACTGAAACAGCACATCCACCACTGACCTCAAGGAAGCTGGGATTTTTATTTTGTTTTAGATTCTTTGCATCTTCCACTAAACCAATATGTTTCTTTGCTAGCATGGAGTGTTCTGTGTATTTTCTGTTGGGATATTACCAAATATTTATTATCCTGTGTTATCGGAAATTACACAGAGCCTTTCAGGACTGCTGAGATGAGTAGGAAGCCATTCCTAACACAGGGTTAATCCCTTCCCTGCACACACACATCCCCTATAAGCGTGTCCAGAACCCCACATGGATGTTCACCCACGCAGGGCTGGACATCCATCCCCAGAGCTGCGGCAGCTTTGTGTTTTGTAAACTGCTAATTATCAACCAGCACAGTAGACTTTGGGATTCAGAGACTTGAATCCATAGACTTTGTCCTGAATGTGCAGCCTGCATGGCATGGAGGAGATCTGCTTAGTCATGAGGAAAGGGGGTGGCTTATGCAAGTCCACAGAGCATCTCCTGCTAGTCCATTCCAGAAATTCACACCCCAGCTCTAGAAGTGGCTCCTTCTCCTCCCCTGTCTAAGGGGGATATTCCCCTGCTTCCAGGAAAAGCTTGAGAAACTGCCAAGTAAAGAAAAGAGGACACTGCTTAGAAGTTGAGGTGTTTTTTGCTGTGAATTTGGAGATTTATTACACAAATCCCTCACTTTTTCTGTCATAATGCTGATTAGAACCTATTACCATTGTCAGCATCATTTACTCTTGCAAGCATAAACATTCACACTGAAATTTTAAATTTCATTTTTTGTCTCAATCTCCCTCCTACATTCTTTCTCCATTGCAAATGGGGAACTCTTTGTATTCTCATGTCCCAAATCACACAGTATTGATGACAGGGGCAATTATTTCATTTGAGTAAGAAGATGGCCCCAATCTTGACTAGGCCGTTCGGTACTACTGCAACACAGGTAATTAAAAATATCTATATAGTTCATGTATCACGAATTTTAATTGGAGAATGATGTCATTGTTTAGTTCAATTCTATAGAGTGGTTTATGAGAGGGCAAACAGGCCAAATAATATAATGGAAGGTGTGGGTGGAGTGGGAGAAAAATGTGAACATCATCAAATTGACTTCAGTTCTGCGAAAGCTTCCGGATAGGAAGACTGCAGAATAGGTCTTGCTTTATTTTTTTTCCCCCCTCTAAATTTAAAGAGCAATACTCCGCGACAGATTTATTATCATTTGCCCTGCAGTGTGAGAAGAGCTGACAACTTTGTAGCGGGAGGAAGAGGGAAGTGCATGCTGCAGCAGAGGACCTGATGCTGAAGGAGAAACTTAATGTTTCCTATGGTTGCCACATTTATTTTCTCCTTCCTATTTCCTTATACCTGCAAGACCTGGGAGTATCCCAAGCCCACTCACCGCAGGGCTGAGTACCAGGGTGATAATTTGCTTAGCACCAGCATTTTCTACATTGTCCCTGGAGCCTGAAAGCAGCATCACTGGAAAAAGGTGCACTACCCTACATTTAAAACAAAGCACAACTGAAAAACTCCCTGGGCTCTTCCTTTGCAGAAAGTAAAAAGTGGAGAGGGGAAGAGACAAAAGAAATAGAAAAGGTTTATCATTTAATCTAGGAATCAATTGATGTTTCATATTCCTGAGAATCTGAAGACAAATCTTATGGCTTTTTCATTTTTCATTCTGCCTTGGAAAAGCCTCCACAGGGTAAAAGACAGGGGCAAGGAAGAGATTTTTTCCCAGGTACTCTGTAAATTAAGTCCTTTAAATTGACCTGTTATTGGGAACCCCCAAGTTCTGTTTGTGGCATGAGGAGCAGGACTTGAGTACATCAATGTTCTCTTGCTTTGGATTATTTCTAGCTCTTTCTCTTGTTAGTTCACAAAAAGTGGACTGACACACAAAGAACATTTGGCACAAAGTACCTGAAAACCAGATCCTGCTGTTAAAAAGCTACACACCATTATGGAAATAGAGAGTGAAATAATTAGCACTTATCACCTAATATCATGCTGGATTTAATAAACCCATTAGTGATTAAAAAATGAAACTAGCAATAACTAATGGAAAGTATTGTATCCATGGCTTCAAAAGACTCATGGAGAATTTGTAATTGTAGGATGATTCCTCTTGAGTAACTGCACTGGAAACTTTTACTGCGTGACAGAGAAGGACATGGGAATAATCCTCGTGAAGAAGCTTGTAAAAGAAACTCAGAATCTGCCTATCAAACACGCGCAATTAGTGATTCGCAATTAGGCTACTAAAAAGGGCTAGGAAAGATATTCAACTCCACTCTGAGCAGATTACATTAAAAAAAAAAAAAAACCTGAAGAGGGCCTCACCAATCAAAGTGAAAAAAAGCATTAAGTTTACTTTTCATTATTTGGTCCAGCTTTGCACAAGACAGAGTTTTCACTCTGCTTTTAAATTTTTCTTGTTTTTACAATAAAATTGTTTTCAAAATTCATTTTATTAGCTATTACTATAAGGAGGAAATTACACTAGAAGTAATTGAAACAGTGCCTAAATTTATTTTATTGACTTAGAAACGGACTTATGGTTATTTTAAAAAGTCCACAAAAGGGTCAGATTCAGAAGCACTGTTGATAAGGGCTGCATTTATCAGTCCCATAAGGAAGGTTAATAGGCATAGCTTCCATATCCTTCAATTAAATTCTAATATTTCAACGCCTTCATTTCAGGATTCATTATATGAAACACAATTTTATATCAGGAAAAAGTATTAGTTGTATACACCGTATTGTAATGGCAGTTTCATTGAATGCTGATGTTAAATACATTGTATTATCTAGGAAATTGGCATTCCTAAGAAACACAGACCATCTTAAGGCTGTTAAAAGTACAGAATCTCTGAACCACTACAAGTTAGTGAGATATTTTACAAAACTGATGCCTAAGAACATTCAAATTCAAAAGCTGTCTGCATAAAAATACCCTTATATTATATTTCTGATTGGTTATCATTCAAAGTCAGTGCCAACTATTTTTTTCAGCTCTCTCTCCCCTTGACAAGCCCATGCTTATATTGTGCCACATGCCTTAACACACTGCTAGAAGTGATTTCTTGTAATCTCATAATTAAATCTCTGAGCAATTTTTGCAGCAATTTTTTTTTTTGTGACAGCCAAAGTGAATGATGATGTCAAACACATCACTTGATGCACCAAATTCTGATATTAACGAGAGCACACCATATGAAACTTATTTTCAGTGGAGAGCGCTCAGGATCGTATGTCACAATTGCTTGTTGTACACTGGGAATTTTTGGTTAACTAGTAACAAATCATAGTAACCTTTTAAAAGGTAAATTACTTATTAAATGATAGAGTAATTGCTACCAGAAAATAGATATTTTTAAATGGAACATTATAACAGTGTTCTACGGCAAAAGCTTGTTCACCGATGGGGCAGCAAGTCACAAATACAAATCCAACCCCCTGGTTACTTCAAGGAGAATTATAACTGATCCATCTGATTTAAAGGAACCTAAACTCCACAGGACACCCAGAAAATGATAATTCCCTGAGCTCTTAATCACAATAAATACCAGCCTTACATCACTGATATTAATAAATGCATCCCTGTTAAGTCAGCATAGTATTGTCGTGTGTACACAGGGCCACAAAGTTACAACACCACAGGAACTTGCACTCTCTAGCTGCAGAATACCCTGGGGAGAAATGACACCAGGAAGATTACAAAATGCTCCTGCGAACCTGAGGCATGCCATCAAGACACAATATATTTCAACATAGCATCTCAGTTGTTGCAGGCTGCGAGAGGCTCCCCGACTTTCTGCGATTGGGAAATTGAAAGGAGAAAAAAAAAAAAAAGAGCTGTTCATTCATTACAGAGAGCAGCCAGGTGAGCCCAGCACTGCCCTGGCGGTGCTGTCCCCAAGGGCGGCAGGAACGGACGGCGCGCAGCGGATCCATCCATCCATCCATNCCCCAGCCCCGCGCTGCCCCGCCGGCCGCTCACCTCGGGGACGGTCCCCGCAGCCTCACTGACCTGGCGCTGTCAGTTCTCAGCGGGAGAAGCCGTTCCCTTCCAGCGGGATAAACTCCCCCGCTCGGCCCGGCCTCCCGGGCAGGGCCCGCCTCCCCCCGGCACCGCCTCCGCCGGCCCACGGCGGGGCTGGCAGCGAGCGGGGCCGGGCCGGGCCGGGCTCGGGGCTGCGGACGGGGATGGGAACGGGGACGGGGGGCGGCCGCAGGGGTGGCGAAGAGCGGGACGGGAGAGGCAGCGGGGCAGTGCGGAGGACGAGCAGCAGCAGCAGCAGCAGCAGCAG
>VWZV01000271.1:65950-105130 GCA_013397155.1 Irena cyanogastra
AAAAAAAAAAAAAGAGCTGTTCATTCATTACAGAGAGCAGCCAGGTGAGCCCAGCACTGCCCTGGCGGTGCTGTCCCCAAGGGCGGCAGGAACGGACGGCGCGCAGCGGATCCATCCATCCATCCATCCACCGGTCCCCATCACCTCCACCTCTGCGGGGCGGGACATCGCCCCTCCGGCCCCGAGCATCCTCCGCCGCCCGGCCGCGCCGGACCCGCTGCAGCACCATGGACACAGCGCCCGGCCGGAGCGCCGGCACCGCACCTGGAGCGCGGCCGGGGCGCTCCGGGCACCGCATCCCGCCCGCAGCGCCCGCGGCTCCGCGGCTCCGCTCCNGGGCCGGGCTCGGGGCTGCGGACGGGGATGGGAACGGGGACGGGGGGCGGCCGCAGGGGTGGCGAAGAGCGGGACGGGAGAGGCAGCGGGGCAGTGCGGAGGACGAGCAGCAGCAGCAGCAGCAGGAGGAGGAGGAGGAGGAGGAGGAGCGGCGGCTCCTTCCTCGCTGTCCCCTCGGGCCGTCCGTGCAGCCCGGCCGGTCCCGTCCGGGCCCGCGGAGCGGAATCAGCCGCGTGTACCCGAGGGCAGAGCGCGGGCCCCGCAGCGCTGCTGGAATTTGATCTCTGCTCCCTGTAATCTCCCGTAACTGAAAATTCACTTTTTCCGCCTGCCGGCTGCTTTCTCTTTTGCCTTGCCATCCTGCAGCCAGCTCCGCTCTGCGCTGGGTGAATTGGCTGGGTCACCTCACGCCAGGCTGTGTCCTGCTGTGACAGGAGTAAAGGCTTTTCTGAAAAGGTTCTTAGCAGTAACGGAGGTAAAGCACATTCTTTTTTACTTTTTTTTTTCCGCTCGAGATTATCTCCGGGCGCTCTCCCCCCGCTCCCAGGAATGCAGAGCCGAGCGGTATAGGCTGCGCTCCGTACCTCTCCTGAGGCAGCAAGCCCCAACAAGCCTGTCACCTCCTCTATCTCAGCCTCTGAGGCTTTGGAAAAGAAGTTAGATGTGGAAAAAAAGGCATAAGATCAACAGGCTTTAGAGAGTCATCCTGGAACTCGAGGTGCCCCGGGATACAACAGTTTATCTTGAAAAACTCCTGATCCCTTGGACATCACTGGAAGGCTGAGAGGATCCCAAATTTGCCTCATTATGGTTCTTAGTCATCAAGCGTTTTGAAAGAGAGCCCACATTTGCTTTATTATTTGTATACTGAAGGCAATTTATAGATTAGGGTTGAACACGTCAAAATACCTGGACTACCTACAGATACTAACTTTGCCTCCAGCCTTTTGTTTATGAGAACAATCTCTCTGTCTGCAGAGGCTTGAAGCCTTGTGTTAATTTTTATGAGAATTATCTGTCTATTTGTATAGGCTTGAGGTGTTACCTCTGCCTTGACAGATCAAGGAATTTTTTTTCAATTCCTGCTTTTTCCCTTTCATCTGAATTTTTTAGCCTTGGAAATGTGGAAATATTTTTTAAGTGGTTATTTTTTATTGTATGGGTTGGGTATTTTAAAAATTATTTTAACATACTGCAGTAATAACCTATTCCAGTAATACCCTGGCTCAGAATTAGAAGCCAGATCCTGAAAACAAGTAAAACAAACCCTCAGAATTACCATGGATGAACAAAGAGGCAAATGTGGGTAAAACAATCTTAACAAAGAGGTTTTAAATACCTTGGTCATTAATATTTCTAGCACTTTGCAGCAATAGCTGGGGTGGAGTTTCACTAGAAACTTAAAAGGAGAAGGATCTGAGCTGGACCCTCACAGAGTTCTGGTTTAGCCCTGGTGAGAGCAGAATTCCCCATTCAGTTGAAGTGCTTGAAAACAGAGCATCCCTCCCCAAAATCAAGGTTTTAACGTGCAGACTGTTTCAAACTCCCTGCAACTGGGAGCATTCCAGAAACTGGTATTGATAACATCCAGTTGGGACTGTGCAGTCCTGCTTTGAGCCCAGGCTTTTAATAAAGGCAGAAATACAAAGCACAGTTTGGATTTTAATTAAATTGCACGGGTGAGACAGATATCTCTAAGTCAGTCCGGAGAAATCAGCCAAACACGGCTTTCACAGAAATATTACAAATCCTGTATCAGCCTATTTCTCTTCTAAGCATTATTTTCTTTAGCAAGTTCACCTTTTGAACAGAACTCATAAAATATAAAGCAAAACCAGAATGATAATTTCTGTAAAAGTTACTTAGAGTTTGCAAATATGCATTTTAGCAGATTGAGACAGGAGAGGAAAAGATTACTTAGTCTGATTTCCAGCTTAACACAGATTTTTAGGTAGGATTTGATATCTCATAAAAGGTTTCTTTTGCACAGCTGATCTTAATTTGAAGAATCAGGAGATGAAGAGCCCATACATTTTCTCTAGTAATTAAAAGTAAGCCTTCAAATTATTTATAATTTGAATTAATTTTTTTTTCTTAACAAAAAGTGGGGTTTTTTTCAGAGAGAGCCATTAATTTCTGTATTGGTAAAGAAATATAACAGGCTACAAATATATTATCTATTCTGTAATCAAGTTGCTTTATACAGTAATGGAATGGTCATAATAAAGACATTTATCAGTTTCTCGTAAGTCTTTGTTTGCATTGTTTGACTGTGCAGTTTTTGATGATCCAGACTTTCTCCCCTGCTTATCTGAGAGGATTCCTAAGTTTGGCTGGGACCTCTGAGAGTTATGAAACAAGAATGAAATGTCAGGCTCAGGCCTTGCTGAACCATGGGCAGTTCTTGCCTAAGTTCAGAGAGAAGCAGAAAAGACTCTCTCAGCTCTGGGTTTAAAATTAGAAGATAATTTGCCTTCACACAAGATCAGTTATGCTCTGTTTTTCTTATTGGGTATAAAAGCATGAGTTGATTCTTTTCATGTGGAAGAATTGCATTTTAAACTAACTTCAATCAGTCCGTTTTTCCTGGTGAGTCTTTTTGAAGCATTTATTGCATCTGAAAAAAAAAATATGATTTCTGCTTGCAGTTATTACTGACTGACTGTACATTGTGTCTTTCAATTATTCAGGAAATTTGAAGTAGATTAAATTGAATCATATGGCAGAAATAGTTCTCACTGAGATGAGAAGCTGAAGTGAGTACTTTGTGGAATCTCCAGATGGATAAGGGTGTTAGCAATGACAAAATAGCCTCCCCTGAGTGGTTTCATTTCTCTTTTCCATCTTGGGGAAGGAATTTCTGTGCTACAATTCCTAAGGAATTCCAGGTAGGCATTTTTGGTTAGAAAAACTAATTTATTGGAGGTGGTGCTGTGATTTTTACAATTGGCTCGAAAATAGTGGCAGTCTTACAAGGATTTCTACCCCTTCCCATCTCTGCAAAGACACAAATTCCATCTTTTTCTGACTTTTCATGTTTCCCCTGGGTCTGTGCTCTCAGTCCCTGGGTGCATTACTCAGGTTTGAAGTCACCACTCATCAGTGTGTCCCATCCTGGTGCTGTGGGGTGGAATGGAGAAGCAGCCAAACTTTTAACATCTAGAGGGCAACCTCCTGCTCTGAGAGTGCAGCCAGAATTCTGGCAGCCTGAGCTGCAAGTTCTGATTGTGCAAATTGCATTGCTTTAAAGGCATGGGGTTTAATAAGTTAAAAATGTCCTGTATTGCTGCCTTTTTTTAAAGTTACCCCGTGTTCTTTCTCTTGGGTAATGTAATATTTAAATTCATATATCTGGTGTCCTTTTATTGATAAAAAGCATATCTTATTTGCCTCAGCATATCTCATTCTGTCTTTATTGGCAGTTTTTGGTCTGGGAAGGCATGTTTTTAAAAAGTAAGTCATAATATCACACCACACTCCTATCTACAGCCTGCACACTCTTTACTTGAAGGGAATTCAGAGTTTCAGCTGCTATCAGCAGCATTTTACACAGATACATGGCAAAACCCGGGGTATGAGTGCATTCCTAGAAGAGCTGGTGGAGTGTGCTGGGTGAGCTTCTCCCGGGCTCCACAGGAGGGACAGGAGCAGGCACGGTGCAGATTTTTCACGGATAACTGCAGAGCGGGTCAAAACAGGAACCCCTTCAAAATGAGCCTCCTTTGCCTGAATTCGATGGATAAAAATTCAGATAAAAATTTTTTCGTAATGAATTTTGGGTAAAAAGAGAACAAAATCCAAACCACGCCTGCTTTAAGTTCACTAAAGCCAAGATCACACCAGCCTGCCTACCTCTAATGGTAATGGTTTTTGTCCTGACCTTTAGTCTCCCCCCAACTCTTAACTCCTCTGATTTCATCTTGAAGGGAACAGCTTTCTCTCTAGGACTGTCTGGCCCTTCTGTAGCTGGATATGAGATTGCTGTTCCAGTCCCATTCTGATGAAATGGGCCCAAATTGCACATCACAGACAGTTAGCAGGCAAAAAAAATATAGGAATAAGGAGCTCAAGCACATACTGGTATCTGTCAGATGTGTTAATCCGTCTGAAATTTATTTCTGAAGAAATCCTTTCACAGCAACCAAAAGGTCGTTTTGAGCCTCATTTAAAACCAGTTTATCAGAATTTCTCAGGTGATTGAGCTAAGACAGATTTATGAACGTAACCTAACTTCAGAAATCCAGATTTCTACAATTACACATGCTTAGACATCTGAAATGAGGAGCTGATGCAACCAAGGCTCGGGGTTGTGCTAATCTGAGATGGGAAGGAGGTGGCTGGGTTGTGGTTAAAGCATGGGACTGAGCTGCTGAGAGGTCTTGCTTCTATTCCTGGTTGTGTCACTGACTTCCTGTGGGTCACTGGAGTCACTGAGCCCTGTCTCATTTTACTCATGTATGAAGAAGAAATAATATTGCATTGCTGAAGCACTGTGAGACAAGTCACTGCTGTCTGTACAGTTGTTTTATGCTCATAAAAGAAATTTGTGTCAGCAGATGCCAGCCATATTCCTAAAGTAACTCTTTCTGGGTAATTTGCTGTCTTATACAGCAATTCAATGATTCCAATAAAGACTAAAAACCTCAAAAGTACAAATTTTAACTTAAAATGTCTTGAGAACTTTGCTTGCAGGTTCCAATTAAACATTTGCTCATGTGGAGGATTGTCTTTTCCTTGTAAGAGTATAAGAAAGGTACTCACTCCCTCATAATTGTGAAAAAATAATTAATCCCTCCCCTCTCCTTGTTTCTTTTGGAGGACTGCTTATTTTACTCATACACAAAATAGAAATTATATTACATTGCTAAAGCACTGGGAGACAAGTCATTGCTGTCTGTACAATTGTTTTATGCTCATAATTTGTGTATAATTGTATCAGCAGATCACAACTATGTTTCTAAAGTTAGGAAATTAGTTCCTAAAACTTTCCTGAAGTTATAGGAATATATCTAGTTGTAAAGCTATATTCCTGAAGTAACTCCTTTGGGATAATTTGCAGTCTTACACAGCAAGTCAATGATTCCAGTAAAGACTAAAAACTCTAAAGTGCAAACTTTAACTCAAAATATCTAGAGAACTTTGCCTCCAGATTCCAATTAAACATTTGCTCATGAGGAGGATTGTGTTTTCCTTCCAAGAGTATGAGAAAGGTACTCACTGCCTCATAATTGTGAAAAAATAATTAATCCCCCCCTCCCATTGTTTCTCTTGGAGGGCTCTTGAAGATCTCTTGGTTATTTCCTATAACCTTTGTCCCGCTTTATAGTTTTTATACATTGTTGTGATGGAGTTAATTTGAAGCACTATTTTTAAAACCCCTGCTTTTTACATATTTTCCCCAAATCTCCAGGGTGCTCGGATGGACGTAGGAAATGCTGCTGGCCCATTAAACACTGGTGATGCTGTAGAACAACAGCTCACACTGCAGCTCCTGAATCCCAGGGAAAGTCAGGGAATGGGGAGCATCTCCTTGGCCAGCATCCCTGTCACAGACCTCACTTTCCCATCACCACAATTTTCATTTCTATTGCAAAGAGGTTCCAAACCAAGGAGATCAGGGTCTCCTTCAAACATCCTGCGAATCAGGTTTATTGACTTAAATGCTTAAACACATTTTAACCATTTTGGCATTATTTAGGGTGGATATAGGTAGCAAAGACTGAAAGAGAATTAGGTGGTATTCAGATCATCCTATAGATTTAATAATATTTGCTGAAATGCCTTCATTGGCCTTTACAGCGAGTGGGTTGGGTGGCTTTTGATAAAAGACCAAAGATTGAACAGAGCTGTTTCTTGATTGTCTTTGTAATTAATATACATTATAACATAACATTATAACACTGAACATCCTAAAACTGTGTCATTTTAGTCATGTCAGTTCTGAAAGGATCACAATAAAATGGGAGCACCCTTTCCTGACAGCTCACAAATTGTGCTGCAGAGGCTTCTTTGCCACAGATGTTGTGACCTAACACAACACACACCAAACTCTGCCTTCTGACTTTTATGCAGGCAGGAGCGTGAGATCCAGACAGAACCCAGTGAAAAATTACCCCAATATTTATCATATTAGGGCATCCTATTTCCCAGGGTTGTTTTGTGTAAATGCACACAGATGCTGAACCCAAAGGCCTCAGATGAGATGTTTTAAAGTGTAATAAATATCTCCTTACTCCATGATTAAACCTTCATCAGAAAAACGTGCAGGGAATTCTGCTGGGCAGAGGAGCAGTAACTTTAATCCTCCCTTGAATTGTGTTTTGCTGAAGTACAAGAAAACAGAATATGGCCAGGCAAAGCAGCTTGAAACAGGAGTTACATTAAAGGCACCACGTTACAGCCATGCAAATTGTTCTCCTGGTTTGTCTGCTCACCCTCTGAACTGACTCTTGTGAGTCTTTCAAAAAAGTCATTATTTTCATTTAACATCTGAAGACTCCTAAAAAATAAAGTTAATAACTGGTTGTTAGGCTGTGCTGAGCATTAGAGGATGCCAGGTAACTTGAGCAGTGAATCAGGGGCTATTTTGGGAGAAAAATATTACAATAATTTTCAGGAAATAACCTTTTTGTTCCAAAACAGCTGTCATTGAACACTATTATATCTACAACAATTAAAATTATCTTTGGTAACTTTTAGTATTTGGCACTGCTCCATTATTGTTCAGTTAAATATTTTTCAAGTGTTTTAGGACTTCTGCCCACTGTGTGCCTGAAACCCTTCATCATCACTGGAGAAGCTCCTGGGTTTGGCATGTTCTGCTCTCTCAGGATATTTGACAATTTCTGTGGAAGTTTTTTTGCCATTCTATAGCAACAGCCCTTCTGCTGACTCAACCTGAGCTCTATAGAATTTGCCTTTTCATGTCAGGGGTTGAATGCCAAAAAAATTTAGGAATGAAAAAAAATTGCTAGCAAACATATAAAGTGAATTAGGAAGCATGTGCAAACATCCTGGTGAATTTAAATAGCTGGTTGGGTCAGAAATGGAGGAAAAATAACACTGGGTCAGGAACAACACACAGAGCAGCCAGAAACCTGGTATTTCTAATTTGGGATATAATTATCCCTGCTAAAAGTTTCTTTGTTACAAGATGCAATTGATTAAATAAAGGCAGGTTTAGAGCAGGGGGTAGTGTTGGTTGATGGCTTTAATATGCTTCAAACCCAATTAAAAATATTTCCACACTGCTGGGATTTTTTGTTCCCTCAGATTGTAACTAGCTGATGACACAAATAACATTTTTTGTGTTTTTCAGAATGAAATCTGAGTTATTTTGATTGCAATAGCACTTGTGCTTGCTCTCTGTGGCTCTGAGCCCTCAGTATGAGCAGAGGAGAGCTGAAAAAGCTCTTCAAAAAGTCTTTCATACACATGTAAGGTATGGTAAATTTTTATTAATAGCTCATTTGCATGCTATGGTATGTTTAGTTTTATTTGCATAAGTTAATACAGAAGCATCCCTTCAATGGGACGTGCAGCAGATGCCATCAAACTCAGGTTTTCTGCAGAAATTTTCCCTCTCAGAACTTCATTAACAGGATTTTCTTCCCCTGATGTTGTGTGAGCAAAACAATGCAATTCTGGGAATTTACAGAGGACTGTGCTGATTTCTGGTATTTGAGCTTTATATAAAGCAATAAATAATAAAGTGTAGCAGTTCAGTGCACCATGGAGTAGAACCTGGCAAATTTATTTTAGTCCACTGTTGTTTCAGTGAACTAAAATAATTTAATATAAACTTCCCTGCTTTCATTTGAAAATTTTGGAGATTTGGGCCTGGCCATTGCTCTCTGCACAGCTCTTTGCTCCAGCAGCTGAACCTGAAGTCAAAGCTGTGGGACCAAAATGCAAAAATAGGGGTAGAATGGTAGGACAGAAAATCAGATTCTATTGGGAAATTCCCATGGTACATTGTAATTTATTGTGTATTTGATTTATTCCTGCTGCAATATGCTTAGTAACAAACTATCCACTTGTAAAAACCTTTTGGGGTTGTGTGGAGTTCGGCCCTTGGCTGAATTCTTTTCTCTAAACAGACTTTATGGGTAACTCAACTTCTATCATAAATCACTGAAAAGCTAATTTCTTTTAAGGATAAAATACAGATAATAAAGTGTACCAGAAATCAAGATTATCTTATCATAACCCCTCTCCTCAGGGTGTGACAGCTCCAACTGGGTCCCAATTGAAGTCACTTTTTTGGTGACAGCTGCTTTTCCATAAATTTGGGGGTTTTTTATGAATAATTTACACCTGCTTCCAGAGAGCAAAACATCTCTGTAAATATGAGTGGAAGAAAATGGTACAGCTCTTTCTTCCAGCCAGAGCACAGAAGTTTCAGCTCACTGGGGGCAGTTCTTACTTTCACTCCTGGAAATAGATGGGTTACGACTGAGAGGAGAGGGAAGTTGGAACAGGAAAGATTTTGGGGGGAAATGGCTTTTTGTGTGCTGGGGCTTGGGCAGCTTTGCTCTTCAAGGAGATTTTTGCAGGCAGGATAAACCAGCAAGGATTCACAGTGGTTTATGGTGGGATATAAAAAGCACAACAATAAATGCCCAAGAAGTGAAAAGCAGAATTTCAGATTTAATATTCCATGCAGTAATGCAGAGCAGAAGTGCTGCAGGATTTTCACTTCCATTCAGATCAGGAGAACAAAAAAGATAACAAAATTGCCTTTGTCTGTAGATATGTCCAGAAAATTACTAGAAATTGGGAAAAAAGTTATTAGTTTCAAGAATTCAGCCTGAGAATCCAGGAACTGAGTTATTAAAGCTGCTAATCTTAGCTCAGGAGAAAGACAAAACTTGTGGTAACTGCTCTCACCTATGGCAGCAGCCTCCTTCTATTCTCTATTTTCTGGTTCCGGTTTCCTGTTTACTCATCATACAGCTCCAGGCTGGTTTTGTCTGGAGTTTTATTCATAAAACTGCATTCACATTCATTCATACTCATATTCATTTATTCGTTTTTAATTTCATCAATTTCTTTATGTTGTTGGAAATTTCAGCTCCATTGATATTTTACCTCAGCTGTTTTTATTTTATAATATTCCTATTTTTAACTTGTGTGATGTGATCTCTTTTGTTCTGATGCATTTACCAGCCCAGGTTTTTAAATGGTCTCAAACTTTACTTTAAATTAATGTTTGTATTTTTGAGAAACAGTTCTTATAAAGATATCTGGGTTTTGTTTCTTTTTTTTTCCAAACAGACAGCCGGGAAACTTATTTCCCAGAGACATTTATTTGGTTCTTTAATACTCTGAAACCACTTAAACTGAGAAAATAAATAATGATTTCTAGTGGCCAGGTGAGAGTAGGAATGTGCACAAGCTGCTCTGAGATCTGTGGGTATGGCCCCAAATCCACTTGTTAAATTCACCTCTTTCTGTCTGTATTATCTTTCCATCTTTTAAAAATGATTATCTGAATATTTTATATTTGTGTTTCTCCAATATCTGGTCCAGTTATTTATAAGACAGTATTTGATAAATCCCTCTCCTGCCTAAACCCCATTTTATAGAGATTTTTTCTGGAGTGCTGTTGGCTTCCAGCTACACTTTTCCTTCCTACTTTCCCACAGCTCTTCTCTGCTTTTCCAGAAGCCAATTATCTGTTCCCCTTAAGCTTAAACAACAACCACTGGGCTGGTGCTGAAGCTCTTCTGAATGACCATTTAAATAAATTATAAAACTTCCCAGCACTCATCTCAAATTCAAATGTGTGACTCAAAGGTGGAGAGTTGCCCTGGAGCTAAGCCAGCCTTAAAATCCCTTTTAAGTGAGACAGGAGTACAAAATTGTTTTGGGATCTTTGATTTGCTCAGCCATCACCTTTTACCTGTTGGGTTTCAGCTGCAGGAACATCAGCAGCCCCCAAGATTTTAAAAAATCCTCTTTTTACTCTTTGTTTCTCTTGGAAATGTCACACCAAGAGCACGACTGGGGGATTACAGACCAGCACAAACCAGGTAGAAAAAATACTTCCTTAATCTAGAAATTTATGCTTATTATGTGGGGCACAACAATAACAACAAAAATCCCAAACACCAAACCAAACCTGAAGTAAGAGCCAGAATAATGATCAAAAAGCTGTTCCAAAGTCTTTAGGTTGATTTGCATAATAAGAACATCAGGAAAAGCCAAAGTTAATTGAAGAAGGGTTGACTTCAGATCTCCTAAATTTGAAGTCACCCTCGGTAAAACCTGGATTTTCTGAGCCCTGGAGACACCCAGGGATGTGCTGCAGTTTGCCTGAGCTGAGAGAAATGAATCTTCTTAGATTCTGGAATTTATCCTCTGCCTGAATGGTGCATCCTGTGACATGTGCCCCAAAATTCCATTTCTCCTGCTAAGCAACTGGCCAGTCTAACAGTGGGAAATGGGATTCTCCCATTAGAGGAGCAATTCCCCTAAAAAAGGAGGGTACAGGAGATTTGGTTATCACCTCCTGACCTGCTACATCTCAGAAAAGCCAGGCTGCAGGTGGGGAAAGCTGCATTTTGGAGAGGATCTTTCCAAACCATGTTTCCAGCTTTATTTCCTGATAAACCCACTGCACCTGAGGGCATTCACACCAGGCCTTTTGCAGAAAGAGTTTTCTCAGCTATTGAACATCCAGTTCGGTTTTTTGTATTTATTTTTTAATTTTTGTTGTTGTTGATCTTCTGGTGCTGAAATTTCTAAGTCTTCCCTGAGCTTTCTAAAAAGAGCTGCACTTCTGTCATGGGAGCTGTTACCTCTCCTGTGAGTAGAAAAGCTGGAATTGGTGAGAAATGTTGATGAGAAACACAGCCCTGAGTTACCCATGCCATGCAACCCCAGGTGAATGGCTCTCATTGGTGGTTCATGGGCAGAAATGTTAAACATTAAAAATCTGCTCAGTTGTGTATGAGATCCTTGCAGTAGATAAATGACCCTGCAATGGCTTCAACTCCTGAAGCAGATGTTAATTAGGCTGGGGGTAATTTTTAAAGCATTGCCATAGCAAAAGTTTCCAGAATGTTTTCTGCTCAAAGCAGAATTTGGGAAATTCCTTTTGCCAAGTGGCTTTAGTTATCCCTGGAACATGAGTGAATAAAGACATTTCCATAAATTATTGGGGTTTATTGTTTTTTTAACTCCTTAAACCAGCGAGGTGATTTGACCTCTTCAGGGATTTCCTTGAAGGACAGAGCTGATTTTGAATTCAAATTTGACAAAGCTGGACTTTGAACGCTACAAAAGTTTTCTGTCAGCAAAGTTCTTCTGTATTTTCTGTCGATTTTTAAAATATCTTTGTAGTATCAGTACTTGTCCCCCAATGCCACACATGCTGACACACGTCTGCTGTCGCCACCATGGAACATTTTGTATTCCTGGGCTGATTTGTGTGTCAAGGACTGCAGGAGTCAAGGCTTCAACTCATTTCTGACAGAAAGATGAGCAGAGTTGAGACTCCTGCTCCTTTTCTCAGATGGGTGGGCAGGCTCTGAGGGGGTTCTTTGCCCCAGCTCTCTGTTTTGGTGGGTGATCTGCAGCCCATCATGGAAAACAGACATTCCTAAACTGAAAATAACAAATGAAAATGTTGTTTTCTGCAACTTTGGTTTCCCAAGTCTGAAAAACCATTTCAGGCTCCTGCAGCTGAAGGTGCCTTGATGAAATCTGGTGTGCAGACAGAAAAATCCATTCCTGCCAAAACTCAAACCACTTCTTTTGTACACAAGAAGAATGCCTTCAAGGATGGGAACTGTGAAACAGCTTTTCCTTGGATTCCAAGCACACGATTCCTTCCTGAGGGCGAGGAAGGTGCTGGAAAGTGACAAACTGGTGAGGTGAGAGGAGCAGCTTCCATAAAGGTGTGAGGTTCTAAAAGATGCTCTGCACACACTTGTTTTGCTCCAGGGTTAATTTGTGCCTGAAAATGACCCCCAGCTTGTCCTCCTCGTGGGCATCTTCTCCCTGACTCTCCTTTTATCTGTTCTCCCTGGTAGCTGTGCCAGATACTTCTGCTTGGCTCTTTGTTGGTGGCTCCTGGTGAGGTGTTAAACTGAGAAAAGCCCTGGCATCCTTCTGCCCAGAACCTTTTGTGTGATCAGAAGGATTTTGGTTGATAGAGATTTAATAATTGTTCTGTTTTGTGCCAGAATCGCCTTCCAGACACGGCAAGCAGCTTCCTTAGGTCTGGTTTCAACACCACCAAAGAATCCAATTAACAGTGATACGAGGAGTGATGAAATATTGGTAAGAACAGGTGATGGTTTCTGAATTAATTAGCAATTTAAATGGCCTTCTACATTGCAAAGGCCACTGCAGGGCTGCTGGTACAACCCAAGGGTGTGTGGGAAGCTGGGCTGGAAGAAAGTAAAAGCAATTTACAGCTTTGGTATGACCTGGAGACACCAGGGACTTGGAGTGACCCCAAAAAGGTAAAGGTCAGTTGATTGGGATCAAATCAGATCCAACCTTTTCTGTCTTTAACACCCCCAATATCTTTCTTTATGTGTCTGAATGTTGAGGATTGGTGGTACCAAGCAATTATTTGCCTTCACCTGGAGTTGCTTTCATCCATTCTTTCCTCTATGCTGAATAATTTCATGATTAGTAAAATCCATGTAATCTTTCCCTAAACATTAAATTTATCATCACATTTCCTTCATTCCTTCCTGAGTCTAGAAGAACATGACTATTTCCATAGCAAACTTAACACAGAACACTTGGCTACATAGCTGTTCCCAGTATTTTATTTATGTTATTTATTTTATAACATTTATTATTTTCAATTTATTTATTATAAAATAATAAATAGTCCAATAAATAAAATAAATATAAAATAATTAAAATTATTTTATTGTTGTTCAATTTATTTATTATAAACTACATTATTTTATTCAGTATGCAATACAATTCTGCATTATAGCTTAATTCTGTGAAACTCTGTATTTAACCTCAGCTTCCTAAACATTCCAATTCACCCGTTTCTGCTCCCTATAAAAGTGTTCTCTTTCCTATAGAAGTGAACCACTTGGCCTGTCTGACATCACTCACTCTGCCAAGATTGGAATTCTCTCAGCTCCGTCCCTGGGCCACATTCCCCGTTGTCCTCAGCTCCGTGGCCATAACAGAGCAATCACTCAACCTGCATCAACCAAAATCCTTCTGACCACACAAAAGGTTCTGTGCAGGAAGGAGCCAAGCAGAAGTATCTGGCACAGCTACCAGGGAGAACAGATAAAAGGAGAGTCAGGGAGAAGATGCCCACGAGGAGGACAAGCTGGGGGTCATTTTCAGGCACAAATTAACCCTGGAGCTAAACAAGTGTGTAGCAGCTCCTGGAAATCTGCTGAGATGAAGGAGCTGCAGCCCTGCCTGGGCCTGGGATCCATCCTTGCCCCTCCTGGTGGGAAGGAAATTTCCTGTACATCCTGGTGCTGTTCTGGCTCGTCAGCACGGCCACCTTTGTCCCCCTGGCTGGGGAATGTGCTCAGAGCAGCAGCTGGGGGGAACTGCTGCACATCCCCACGGAATGGGGCAGCGGTCACAGCCACTCTTGGCAGTGCCTCAGCCTTGGATCCCGGTCCCTGCATCCTGGTGCTGGAAGTTCTGTTTACTCCAGCTTTCACAATAGCCCTGGAGAACGAGGACTCCCAGAACACAATAGCCAACCTCCCCAGGAGTTGCCAAGAGGGGAAAGAAATCCATTTCCTTCTCTGGCACTGGTGGGATGTAGGTAAGGCTGCACAGCAGCCCTGGCCAGCCAGAGGGGCAGAACAACCCTTCCTGGCTGCCATGAAGTTTCATTCGAGAAAATGTCCTTTTTCCTTGGACAATGGGAGTCTAGAATGACTTTTCTTGTTCAGGGAGGTAATATAAAGAGAAGAAAGAAGGATGGAATGCAAGAGGAGAGAAGGGAAGAATTTAAGGAGAAGAATTTAAGAATTTAAGGAGAAGGGAAACTGTGGACATCTCAATTCCCAACCTGCCCTGCAGGTAGCAAGAAATGCCATTTAAAATAGAGGCTGCCCTGAGTGCCCAGGGAAAAGGTGAGGACATCTTGCTTATAGGCAGAGTGTGTCTGGAAAACAGACATTCCTGAACTGAAAATAACAAATAAAAATGTTTTCTGCAACTTTGCTTCCCAAGTTGTAATTCTGCTTATTAGATATCAGTAACAGAAATTCTAACGTGACTGGGAATACCCATGAGAAGTTTCTGGAAGTGTGAAACAGTCAAGAGAATGAACCAGAATGTACAGAGCTGCTACTCCAGGGTTCTACTGGTTCTTCTGCTTCCCAAAAATGCTTTTCTTGCATGGGAGCAGGACACAGGTGTTGAGGTGAGAAGCAAGGATGATACCCATGGTAATTTTTCCTCCTTTTCCCTGGAGAGTGGGGAAAGAATGGCACAGCTACCACTGAGGCTGGGCTGGAGACCAACAATCCTTTGAGAAGCAACACGACAGAGATGAAAGTGCTGGAGGTTTGTGGTGTAAGGGAGAGTGAATCAGGAAAGGGCTGGAAGGATAAAATCCAAACAAGGACATTTCATTGGGAAAGGGAGACAGAGGAGCCAAACCTACAGGAAAGAAACAGAAAGAGAAAACAGATGAGTAGAGGAACTTCATCTTCTGGATTGTGTCATTAGGGTTCCTGTATCTGGTGCAGATTTTGCAGGCTGGGTGTTTGTTTTGCTCGTTGACAGAACAAGAGCTGTGCTCCCACAGGGCAGTAGCCTGAGCGTGGCTGCTCTGCAGGCACGGGGCCTTCTCTGGTTTTTCTTTTCAATTATAGTGTTAGTTTTGGTCATCTTCAGCAGCATTTACAACAGAATTAGTCAGACTTGCACTCAGCTCAAAAGACACATTTTTTAGATTAAGCTTCAGTCGAAGAACAAATGGATTTAAGTAACACGAAAATGTTTCGTGAAACTTTGAAAAGTTCAGTAAAGCCCCAGACTTAAATATCCTAGAGGCCCAGTGACACCCTTGCTTGAAATTCCCAGTGCCTTTGGAACAGAAGAGGGCTCGTGCCTTCCACGCCTGGGAATCCTTCCTCAACTTCACCTTCTTTCCCCAGAACTCCCAATTTCGCCGTTCCTGCCCCCACAGCGGGGGAGCTGGGGAGGGTGGCAGCAGCAGCAGAGCCCCGGTGGGGGCACAGGGCCAGCCTGGGGCAGGTGTGCCCTGCTGGGGCTCGGGGGGACTCTTCCAGGCTGGAGTGGCCAGCTGCAGGATTGCTCTGGGGAAGGGGAGGATGAGAGAAGGAGCGTGGGCGGAACGCGGGAACTCTCTCTGGTTGGCTGGGGCTGTGCTCCGAGTGGAAATGTGCTGACTTTTGTGTGTGTGTGATAAATGGGTTTTAAGAATAGCAGTGATTTCTTAATCCAGTTTTGCAAGTACAAACAATTACGATGCCTTGTAAAGGAGCTGCTTGGGCTCCGTAGTCCCAATGTAACAAAGATCAAACTGCCTTGCAGCTCCTGCTGGTCCCTCTGACTCCTGCTGGAGGGAGGAGGGCGAGGAATGCCAGACCTCAAAATCAAATATTGGTATCTTAATTTTTTTATATGAACTTTTGGGCAAAAATATTCAAAATGGATCCTGCTTTTTTATTCTTTCGAGCACTGCTGGCTTTAAACACAGTTACTGGTTTGCTCTGCAAATTCCATGTGAGTTTTCTGACACCCCAGTGTGCATTGAAGTACAAATGACAGGCATCTGAGCTCTTCAGGGCAGAGCAAACCAATTTTCCATTAACACTTCCTACATTAGTGATGGGATTGGCTGGGTTATGCTCTCTTCAAGACACGTGGAAGACAAAAATATTTTATTGCGATACATACGCAGCTGTAGCTTAGTTTTAGAAAGGAAAGGAAAACACACGACGATGTTTAAGCTCTATATGCCCAAAAGAACCCAAATGTGGATATTCTGTTTTGCTTATTTTTATTTATTTTTTTGATAATATTCAGTTAAAACACAAAATGTGCATTGCTGGGGTACTCACAGTCTAAGCCCAGTCCCTGAGGAGCAGGGCTGCAGTGGCATTTGAAAGCAGAGAATAAATCAGCACAGTGTGTCACTGTTGGCAGGAATATTTCTGTGTGTGGCTGGGACAGTCCCAGGCCTGCTCTGCCACACGTGCTCTGAGCTGCTTGCATCCCCAGGGTGAGTTATTCCCTGAGCACACGGCTCGCTGCTGAAGGTGTTCATCCTTTTAAAGCAGGGATTACGGAATCTACGGACAAAACTGCAAGGGAAGAAGTTCTAAAAATGAAGTTTGTTTCTTTCAGCTGGGATGCTCCAGAGCTCTGAGTTTAACTGCAGTTGTAACTTTCCTGTAGGTAGCCTGGCCAAGATCTGTTTCAGAGCCTATGGGTGGAAAAAACCCCAATCCCTGTTCCTCTTTTTCTGTTCCCTTCCATCTCTCTGTTGTGAACAGGGGGAGTTGGCACTGAGGTGCACTTGGGTCAGGGCCGGAGGAACAGCCCCAAAAATCTCCTTCCTGCAGCTGCAATAAGGAAAGTGAAATGTGGTGAGTGCCTGTACTCAGCCAAAGAACTGAACGTGGAATTTTTAATTGGATGGGAGTGGTTTTTTTAAATTTAGAGTTCTACCTAAGGTTTTCCCTTTACAGCAGGCTTTTAAAATAATGTAATCATTTTCAAAAGGAATTTGTTATCAAAGGTAAGACATGGTACATGATTTGGCAATATTTTTGTAGGTCACTCAGTTATTTGTAGCCTTCTCTCTCTCTGTTACTTATTATTTCCTCTTTTCACAAACCCTTTTAATAGCATTTCTTATTGAGTGTACATGGAAGTTTCCAAGCTAAGGCTGCCCAATCTGGGTCTTAACAGGGGAGGAAAAATGAGGAAATGATTAATTGTGTTTGAATTTGATCATCCTTTCAGTTTTAATAGCACTGGGGCTCTTAGCACTGAGTGAGTTTGGAACAAGCACTAACACGAGTTTGTTGCTGTGTGACACTGGGATAACCTGAGATGTCCCCGTGGCTCTGGGCAGAGGGATTGGAGGGATGCAGGGGCGGGNTGGGATGCAGGCCTGGATGCAGGTGGGACATGAGGCTGGCTGGGGTGCGGGATCCGGAGCTGGATGCGAAGCTGGATGCGGGGAGGTGCGGGATGCGGGGAGGTGCGGGATACGGTGACTCCCTGGTCGCTGCCAGGACCGGCCCTGGCAGTGGTTCTGCGGGGCTGGATGCGGTCGGGATGCGGCTCGGGATGCGGGCTGCGGGCTGCGGAATGAGGGATGCGAGATGCGGGATGCGGTTCGGAATGCAGACTGCAGTTTGGGATGAAGTTCGGGCTGCGGTTCAGGATGCAGGATGAAGTTCGGAATGCGGAGGGCAGTTCGGGATGCGGTTCGGGATGCGGGATGCAGTTCGGGATGTGGTTTGGATGCGGTCCGGGATGAGGTTTGGATGCGGTTCGGATGCAGTTCAGACGCAGTTTGGATGCTGTTCGGGATGAGGTTCAGGCTGAGGTTCGGGTGCGGTTCGGGTGCGGTTCGGATGAGGTTCGGGATGCGGTTCGGATGCGGTTCGGGTGCGGTTCGGGTGCGGTTCGGATGAGGTTCGGGATGCGGTTCGGATGCGGTTCGGGTGCGGTTCGGGTGCGGTTCGGATGAGGTTCGGGATGCGGTTCGGATGCGGTTCGGGTGCGGTTCGGGTGCGGTTCGGGCTCTCCCGCTGGCTCCAGGAGCGGCCCCGGCAGCGCCGCGCGGGGCGGGCGCCAGCGCCGCCTGCTGGGCACGGCCGGGAGCGCAGGCGAGCCGCGCAGCCAGCCCGAGCCGCGCGCGTCCCTGCGGAGCCACCGGGAACTGGGGACAAATTCCACCCTCCGGGAACTGGGAACAAATTCCACCCTCCGGGAACTGGGGACAAATTCCACCCTCCGGGAACTGGGGACAAATCCCTCCTCCCAAACTGAGGAGTCGCCTCACTTCTCGCCACCGAAACCGAACGTAGGAAATAAATTTAACAGGAGCGACTGCCGCGGTATTAACTCAGAGGAAGCTTTGTTTCAAAACTAAAAGAGAACTGAAAGCTGCCTTGTCGAGATTTTCTCCGTGTATCCACAGTTTTGATCTTCTAAAAAGCACCTATTTCACTTTTACTGTAATATTTGACGCTTTGGCATAATGACAAGCAGTCGCTCTAACAGATAACACGAGCTCAAATCCAAACCCTGGGCGGAAAACTCGTACAAATAATTCCAAACGAGTTAGTGAGCAGCCATCTCAAAATCAATAAAATCGATCTCCCCGCTGCTTGCATCACACGGGTTGTAAGAGATGTTTGCCTGACGCTGGTGGGGCTGGGTGTGGTGGCAGTTGTTGGGCTGGTGTGATGCCGGGAGTTCGGTGATTAATGGAGTGCCAGGAACCAGGAACATGCGAGGGGTGCATTCCCAGCAGCCCAGCCAGCAGTGCAGCAGCTGGGGAGTGACAAACCATTAATTCTGCACCGGCAGCACCACTTCCAGCAGCTCTGTGCATTGCAGGAGGGAGAAGGCAGCAGACAAGTTAATGAATATATATTATATCCTACTCATTTCCTTTCTCTTGTTTTAATTTTTTTTTTTAAATAATATTGTGACCCAGTGTTTTTACAGAAATTTTCACTGTGAGTTTTCCTTCCCAAATCCATGGTAATTATATAAATATCAGGTAGCCACCAGCCAAAGGAGAATTCCAGAGTATCTCCAGTGGGAAGTGGCAATAGGCAAATCCATCCTGACCAAATCTGCTTTGGGAAGGGACAGGCTGGGCCTTTTCTGCTGAAATGAGGTTTTGGATGTATTTTCTGCACACTGTTACAAAAGCTGATGTGCTGGAGTAAGAAATAACCCAGGTCAGGGAGTGCAGTGGCAGATGGACCACAATTATTGTGTGCCCTGGGAGGCAAGGGGCTGATGTGAGCTGTCCATTCCCTTGGTGATCACAAAGCACCTCTGGATTAAGATGCACAGAACTGGTAAACATAGACAGATAAGGCTGGAAAACACTTTGTTCCTCAGACAGCACCTCATACTGATTTTTATTTATTTTTGAATCTGTTTTAGAAAAGTCTGCTTGGAGCTGGGGCCCCGTGCTGTTCTCTGGGATGAGGATGCCACAAAGGGACCCAGTTTAGGTGTCCCCACCTCCCCTCAGGGCTCACCTGCTGAACTCCAAGGCTCATCCTGGAAGGGTCCCAGAGCCTCTTGCTCTCTGCTGCCCAATATTTGGTCCCTGAGGTTTTGTTTTTCACAAGAGAGCAAACCCATGAGGGTGCTGGCGTGCTGCTCGTGTCAGTGCCACTTTTCCTGCTCAGTCACCTGCTTTTCAGGAGGTTTTGGCAAAAGAGTTTGGGAAGAGAGCTGATCACAAAGGAGGCTTCTGTCTTTTGGGTCCTCTTTAGTCCTGAAATTCTCGCTGGGTCTTGAAAATTACAGAACACAGCATGTGCATTTGGGAAATGGGTATTCCCTGCATTGTGAGTATACCCTGTGAAATGTTAATATACAGAGTAAGCCACACTCCCACTTGTTCAAAATGTAAATTATCCCTGTGCTGGACAGCAATCCAGTCAGCAACATTATGGCCTTTTCTGGCTCCAGTCCTCCTCCCAGCACACACAGGATTTTTAGCCTGCATTGATATTGAAGTGCAATTGGCTTGTGAATGCAATGGACTCCTTTTGGCTTGGGTTTTACGAATAGAAAATGTTTGCCTTAGCAGCAGATTGGGTGCCAATATTTCACAGATTAAACCACTCTTCTCAAAGCCCACTCTGCTCCAAAAAAGTGACCAACTCCTCCAGAACTGACATAAATTAGTTTAATTGTTGCAAACCCACTTTCAGTGCTGCTGCAGCGAGTTCAGCTGCACGAGCAGAAAATCCCCAGGCCTTCAGTGAGCGTGCCAGGAGCTCAGTGAGAGCTGAGGCTGTGATCCATTGCACTGGGAAACCACTTTGGGTGCTGGCTCGGAGGGGCATGGTGCTGGAAGCCACAGCTGGCACGAGGATGTTTGCTGGGTTGGGGGATGGATTGTGTTTTGGAGCTGCACTGTGCAAACTGGGCACAGAAGCTGCTCCTGACTTCATTTCATCGCCCTCTCCAGCCTTCCTGATCTCAGCGCAAAGGCAATGGGCAGGCTTCAAAACTGGTTTTAAAGCCCCTCCTAAAGTTCATGAATAGAACATAGAAAATGCAATTCCTGTTTCAGGAGAAGGAGCAGAATTTCTGGAACACTGTATAATAAGTGACAAAGATTGATTGGTTTAAATGAATGGTTTTTTTCCTTGTCCTTGTCAGTTTCATTCCCATATGTTTGTAATCACTCAGGATTTTTCAGAGTCCTGTTCTAAGGATGCAAATGTAACTTTGAGATTTCTCCTCTTCCTGGAGGCCACTGCTCAAACATCTCAGAGCCCAAAGGAAACGCCTGCCCTGTCACGCTGTGATGACGACACCCGAGCCTTGTGACACCTTGCTGAAGTGTGCACAGGCTGTTAGTGCTGCCTGGCAGCAGCCAGGGACGTGGCTGAAATATTAGAAAGCAGGCAGGGAGTGGGAAGTGAGGCTCAGCTCCAGCCACAGGGGCTGCAGATTTGAGAGCAGAGGTGCCAGCCCGAGCTGCACCCAGAGGTGAGGCAGAAACTCCAGGTGGGCCAAACTCCAGGGGCGGGTGGGAACTGCCTGGAGTTTGCTCTCAACACCTGTGCTCAGTGGCAGCCCAGGAACAGGCAGAAGTTTTCCTGTATCTACTATTGCTAACACAAACTGAGCAATTCTGTGAAACTAAACCCAAATAGCCACAAATATCCCCTTTTCACAAGCCTTTCTTGTGAGGAAAGGAACAGAAGCATCCATTTTCCACTTCCCCCCACAACTACAATCCTGTTTCAGAAGAAATTTTGGCAACCCTGGCACATTAACTTTAACTTGGGCTGGCTTGAAGTGATGGGTGCAAACTCATTGCTTAGAGGGAAGAAGAGAAAAGCCCCCAGAATTCTCCTGCTGGGTCCACCCAATGCTCAATATAATTCAATATTCCATCTCTAACAGCAGTAGGAGGGGATAATAAAAATAAATGTATTTTATTATTTTAATTAAATATTTGACATAGTTAATTTTGTTAATCATGTTGTGTAGGAATGTGTCCCCGTTGATGGAGGGACCAGGTTGTTCTTTGTCTGCTTAAAAAGGCAAAAAGCCCAGAAGTTTCTCTCCCAAATTTGGTGCAGGGACATCTCACAGGATGTTTTAGACTTCCCTGCAGACCCGGGGCTATCTGATCAGACAAAAGCCAAAGAAGTCCCACCTAAGTAATTCACTAGAAAAAGAAGAGAACAAAGGCACTGATTACATTTGTGGGGTGTTTTAGCAGGAGCAAGAACCTCTTGCCCCTGGCTCAGGTTTTCTCTGTAAGAGCTTTGTTATTTTGTCTTTTATTGAACACTTTTCTGTTTCCAACACCGCTTCAGAAGCCATTCTGCTATTTTTCTGCCATTTGGGGTAGCAGAGCCATCTCGGGTGTGATGGGTTCTCTGAGAGCTCATGAGACCTGGCTCCAAGAGTGCCCCATCACTGCTGCTTTGGGTGGAGTACCCAAACCACACATCAGTGAGAATTTTATGAGGTGTTCTACTTTTCTCTTCAGACTTCGACAGAATGGACAAAATTCTGGTTTTTTGAGAATGCTAAAATCACAGGGAGGGAAAAAAAAATAAAAAAGAAAGGACTAATGAATCATCAAAATGATCAGGAATGTTTGCTCTCCCAATTCCATTTTGGTTCCAAATCCGAGTTTCCTGTGCTGTTTCCTGCAGTGACTTGCATCAGGAGCAGCTGGGAGCCCTGCTCACCCATTCCTGCTGGGGAGCTGCTCCTGGGGCTGGAACCACATCCCAGCCGTAGGGATGTGCCCCTGTCCACACAGTGACCAGGCTGTTCTTTGTCTGCTCAAAAAGGTGAAAAGCCCAGAAGCTTCTCTCCCAAATTTGGGGCAGAGACATCTTATAGGACCTTTGGGACTTCACCTCAGACCTGGGGCTGGCTGATTGGACAGAGGCCAAGAGGTCCTGCCTGAGCAATTCACCAGAAAAAGAAGAGAACAAAGGAATTAATTGCTTTTGTGGGGTGTTTTAGCAGGAGCAAGAACCTCTTGCCCCTGGCTCGGGTTTTCTCTGTAAGAGTTTACTTATTTTGCCTTTTATTAAACGTTTTTCTGTTTCCAGCACCGCCCCAGAAGCCGCCCTGCTGTCTTTGTGCCATTTCGCGTAGCTGGGCTATCTCGGGTGACATGAGCTCGTAAGACCTGGCTCAAAGAGCGCCCCACCTCTCAGGGCTCCCTTTTGGGGGATTCTAGAAAGCATCGGCGGAGGTTTTGCATCTGGCAAGCGGAAAGGACACGGGCAAGCGGTGGCTGAGTCGCCAGGAGCCGCTGCGAGCCGCCCGTGCCAGCGCAGCCCCGCGGGCTCCGGTGCCCCCGCCCGGGGCTCCGCTCCTCGGCCCGCGGCCGGCCCCGGCAGCCCGGAGCGCTGAGCAGCCCCAAACACCCGCAGCGCTCTGCCAGGGCGGATCTGGGCTCACAACCCGCAGCAAAAGCGCTGCCGAGCAGGGACAGCCGATCTGACACCGGCACGGCGCGGGATTCCTGCTGCTGCTGCCGCGCACCGCGCACAGCCATCCGGTTTTCAGCTGTAGCAGGAATTGTTCAAGCTTTAACGGAGTGGAAAACAACAAATTCTCCGTTTTCAGTCGCTTCTCTAATTGTGCCCACAACAGCAGATCGTATCGTTCTAATGAAGCCGTTTCTGTGTGTGACTAAGTTAATGATGTTTTGTTACCGGCGGAGTGAGGACCAGCAGTGATGCTTCATTTACCTTTGATCAGCTTGATTAAGGAGAGAAGAAACTGTCCTAAGGATGTTCAGCTTGAGCTGGTTTTATAATTTTTATCAAAATTGTTCTAATTTCTGCATTAACCCCCCCCCACACACGCAAAACCAACCAACCAAACCAAACCAACAAAAAAACACCCAACCCCCCCCTCAATGCTAGCAAAATGTTAAGCTGGATTTTAAATTGGCTACAGCATTAATGTAAATGAAAAATTACATTTTCAAGAGAGCTGAGGGAAATGGGAGATCAATGTATGGCTTGTTTTACTTTAGAAGCTCTCCAGCTTAAAAGATAATTGATATTCCTTCTTCCACACCCTCCTGCCATAATTATGTAAAGAATCTGGATTATGGTTCCGACTCGATTTAACTGTTTTATAATAAGTCACAAGCATACCTTGCCTACTTGATGATATTCCTTTAAGGTTGTGCCAGTCTTTCCATTATTAAATCATGTTTAGTGTTATGTACTGGTGGCTTAAAAAAAAAATTCATTTCAAGCTTGAACTTGCCACGCATTCTCAGTTAGCCATTTGTGTGAGGGAATACAAAACCCATCACTGCCAACAGCTCAACACGCTACTTTTCAGCTTAATGGAAATTTTGGCCTTTTAAAAATGTTCATTAATGAGGTCTTTAGTGTGTTAATTGGGAGAATGAGCTTAAAAATAAGGAAGAGCTGTATTTTGTGAATATAAACTGTGTACTACCCCCATCATAAATCAGAGACACTCACAGAAAATCCGATTTTTGGGTTGATCTGTGAGTTTTAAACAGGAAAATTCAGATACAAATACAGCTACAGGTGCTTCAGTTACCCCCTCTCCAACTGTGGATGTGTTGGTTGACTTGAACCTCAGAATTAGATGGGAATTGGAGACATTTGTGTGTCCTTTTGTAACGTTTTTAGGCACAGATTTCCCATGCACATCACCCATGTCCCACCCTCATCCCACAGGAGCACACAGAGACTTTGCACCTCAGCATCACTGAGTGGTCTGTAGGAATTTTTTTGGGAATAAAAAAAAAGTTTTGTGTTTTGTAGGACAAGGTAGAACTTTTCAATAGTGGATTTCATATTCCAGGAGAGTTAAAAATTAAACATTTAAGTCCTTTCTGGGCCACTGGGTTAAGAGCCCTTGCTGCCGAGTTTTTTATGTGATGTGCTGAAGGTCTGAAAAAAATTATTTGAAATATCTCCATCTCAAGAGGATGAGCAAAATACCTCTGAAAGAGGAGAGCAAAAATCCTTTTCCTGGCTTTGCCTGAGGAGCAAGTGCCCAGTGACTGTAACCACTCCCCAGGGTGCTGCTGCTGGCTCTGCCAACACCCATTTCTGTGCCTTCAGTCTGAAAACTGACCTGCTCTGTGTCCCTGGACACAATTCTATTTTAGTCCCCATTTGTCAGAACTGAATTCAAATGGAATTCACCTTTTATTCAGTCAGCCTTTATTATCTGCTATTTGTAATGAGAACTGAGGCCAATTAAGCCTCCAGTTTGTTGGGTTTTCTTTTAATTTTAGGGTTTTTTGTTTGTTTGTTTGTTTGCCTGTTTTGGTTAAGGCTTTTTTTTTTTTTGGCTGGGGGGAAGCCTTTTTTGGGGGGTTGATTATTTTGGTTTTGGCTTGGGTTTTTTTTTGTTTGTTTGAGGTTTTTTTCGAAAACCAATTTTAGACTTTTGCTGTAGTCAGCGAGCGGTAGGCTGAGAAACGCATCCTAAAACCTCCTTGGTGGGGACATTTACTGCAGCCCTGTGCTGTGAAGTGCCCTCCCAGCCAAGCTCTCAGCCCAGCTGCATCCTGTGCTCACACTGAATGCTGTGTGGGATTGCCAAGTGGTCTCTTCTGCAAAGACTTCCTAGGCTGGGCTCTGCTATCTGCCAGATCGGAGACACAGATTCTGATGTGGCTGGAGACTCTAGACAGTTAAATTCACACAAATCCACTGAAGGCAGCTCGCTCTCCAGAAGCCGCCGAGGGCAAAATTCGGCTTTTTGCAGTTTGAGGGTGGGCTGTTTAACGTGGACAAGTTTCAGCTTGTTCAATTGTAATTTAACAATGCATTTTCCCCCTGCTCGCTGTGTTCCTCCCAAGAGATGCTTGCACCTCCTTGCTGCATGAAAGGATGCCTGTATTTAATGTACATATTAAATAAGTCTGTAAATTCTCACATAATTTTACATTTAAAAGTCCCACTCGAGGCGTGTGTCTGTGTATATAATTTTGCTAGGTGCAGGTACAGAAATAAACCAGTCTTTGCTCTTTCCTTTTGTACCTCCTCGAGACATGTAATCTACAAAGCGGGAGAGCTGCATGATCAAATGTGCCAGAGTGGAATGCATAATTATTCCAGAGGAGGGTAAGTCAGTTCAGAACTTGTACTGACATTCTTAAGGGCAGCACAGGAGTCTTCTTGCCATGGAATTACATCAGCTCCTGTGGCCCAGAGTCAACACAAATGCTTTCCCTTTCTAGTAAAAAAGGCGTGAAAAATGCTAATGTCTTCAGCAATGTACCCGAGAACAAAGGTGAGGAAAGGAATATTTATTGGAGTGTGGTGCTCACCTGGAAGTGAACCTGGGTTTGGGGGGAGAAGGGATTGAGACACTGTGCTTGTGAAAGAGCCTTTTCAGCTTCTCTAATAGATTCAGTCATGACTTGCAAACAGACAAAAACCATCTAAATAAGAAAAAGAATGCTTCCTTGATCCTAGTTCAGAGGCATTCCCATAGCAGGTGGGGCAGAGGCCTTTAAATGGCAGCTCTCCTGCAAACTCCCAGATCTGTTCTGGCTCCGGCAGGCGATGCGCGAACCCCGCCGGACGGAGCAGCTCCCGTGTCCAGGGCTGAGACGATGGGGGTTTGCTGGGACCGTGTGCTTACACAACACGGGTGGAATCCATCCTGTGTGGAAACACCCCCTCGTTCCCCAGGAGCTGGGAGGTGAAGCCTGCAGCCCTCGGTGCCAGTGAATTTCTTGAAATTGTCACCAGGACAAGCACAGCTCCAAATTACCATCACTGCTAGGCAGCAATTAGCCTGGTTCAGCTGCTGGGCAGGGAGTGACTAATTTCCATTTCCCCACGAGGAGAGAGGAGGAAAGGAACATTTCCTTTCTCTTGTTCTAGAAATCTGGCCCTAGGAGCTGTTTGGTGGATCTATTGTGTGAGGCAAATCTCCCGTGCACTGGGAGCTGCTGTGTCACCCTGGCAGCAGCATTTTGTTTGCACACTGAATTCCAGGGGCAGTGTTTCAGTGGCACGTCCTGGTCCCAACTGCAGGGGCCACTGGAGTTTGGGACTGAAGGTAAAAAATACTTGTATGTGGGGAAAACCTGCCTGAAGATCCCTGTGCTCCTGGCACTTGGGGTGCAAAGAGAGGAATAGAGGGAAAAAAAGCAGGAGCTGGGCTTGAGGCAGCCCAAAGTCTGAGGTATTCACTGATGATGAATCAGGATAGAAAGCTCCTGTTTGAAGGGCTCATCTGGAGGATTTCCATAGACCCCAGGTGCAGAGATCTGCAGAGCAGCCCTGGCAGAGGAGCTGGCTCACAGCTCCTGCACTCCGAGTGAGGATGCTTTGCCCCCTCTGCTTTCCCTGAGTGTTAAACCACTCCTGATTTCAGGGGAGGAGGTGTTTTAGGAGAGTCCCTGTGCGTTAAATCACTCCTGATTTCAGGAGAGGAGGTGTTTTAGGAGAGAGGCTGTGAGATGCTGATTTATTCCAGCAGGTGTGAATTACAGAAATGTCTCCTGCTCTCCTTGATTACCTGAAAAAGTTTTGCCCGACATCTCCAGTCCCCACAAAAGGAGCCTTCAGTGGCACAATTTGATGTGAAATACCTGAGGGGCAGGGGAAGAGAAGCATCAGCATCTTGCTTTTCCTTAAACCAGAACTGCTAATCCACATGAATTTTTTGGGGGATCACCTTGCCTGCTCTGAGTGACAGGAAAATGAAACCCCCTCTTCAAGGGGCACACTAGTGAAGCCCAGCTGTTGTTAATTTTTAGTTCAGTACTGTGCAGAGTTTCTTCAGCACTGCAGATGTTCTGTGAGGGATGGAGCAGATCCAGCTGGGTAATTTTAAGCCCTTTCACTACATCACCTCTGAAAAGTGCCTGTCACTCAAGCACTTGTAACAGACTTCTGAGACGTAGCTCCCAAAAGAAAAAATAGTTAAATGCCAGCCCACATGCTCTACTTGTTTTTTTTTTCTTTCTCATCTGGAGAGACAACAGTTCTTTTGTATTGCCAGTGTGGGTGTTTTATAAATCCGCATTATTTTTTTACCAAAAAATAATTCCTAGCGAGAAAAGCAAGAGAAGAACACAAGGAGATTTAATTTTTCACTACTTACTGTACCTATCTTCATGGTGGTGCTGGGAAGTACAGATCAGTGCAAGGCAATTATAACAACTCAAAAGCTTGTATTTAGGTAAAAAAAAAATGGTTATTCCTCAGAGGATGTAAAGCCTTGAAGGAGCACTTGTCCTGGGAAACTCAAGTGTTGGATAATGTGATATGGATCAGATTTAAACCCCACACCCACCCTTGGAAGTGCCGAGCAACGCCACTGCTAAAAGAGTAAAGGCCCAGTAAAAAACACAAATTCTGTTCATTTTAGTTTGTTTTGTTTGAATTGATCCTCTCTCTAATTTTTTTGTGTTGTAATTTGTGGTTAAAAGACTTGCAAACATGCCTCTCCTGGGCTGTCTTAATGTGAAACAGGGGGTGTTGTTTCTGTTGTTCTTCTTGGCTTATTTTAAATCTAAAGAACTGACTTGACACTAAAATTATTATTTGAATTATTTTTATTTTTTTTTAAAGAGTTTAATTTTATTATCTTTCTTAATCTTGAGTTAATTTTTGAGCTGCAATAATTTACCTAGGGAGGAGTAAATCACTGTTTTGTGAAACTTGATGTGAAGTGTCATCTCAAGGAGGAATGCTCCTCCTCAAAAAAGAGGAGGAATTAGAGAAACTGATGGGATTTTGCAAATTTGCCTGCTAATTTGAATAACTGAATATGCATTTGGAAAACTAATCACTAATTTTAAGTACCTATTTTGAATCTTTTGATAGGAGATTCTAAAAAACATCTTAAAAATTTTTGCTTGTTTAGAGGTGCATGTCTAACAAAAAGCATTTCCTTGTTGGGGACAGGTGTTGTCATTCAGAACTTAAATCCATTTGTGGTGACACCTGTGACTGTTTAGGTGAAACTCTTCAATTGCTCTGAGTTCAAAATCACTTCTAGCTGCTTTTGGTATGGAGAAATAAACTCTGCTAAGGATCCAAATTTGCAAGTGGTTCTTTGTTTGCAGCGCTGCCTTGCTGAACAGCTTTGCTCTGCCAGGGGAGCAGAAATGCAGAGCACAACCAAATTGTTCAGTCCATGCTGGAACAGCAACCAGGGACAGGACCCAGGAGAGGTTTGGGATGGATATTAGGAACAAATTCTTCCCCCAGAGGGTGCTGGCACTGCCCAGGCTGCCCAGAGCTCCAGGAGCAACACTCCCAGGGATGGCCAGGGTGGGATTTTGGGGGGTCTGTGCAGGGCCAGGGCTGCACTGGGTGAGCCTGTGGGTCACCTCCAGCTCAGGGTGTTCTGGGATTCTGTGCACAAAGGATGAGGCAGCTGAGTGTCCAGCCAGAACAGGAAACTCAGCCCCAAGCATTGGCAAGTCGTGTCCTTTGGGATGGCCCTGTCCATCCAGGCCAGGCCTAACCCAGGTCTCACCTCAGCCCCTGGCTGGATCCTGGCTCCTGGCACATCCAGCCCCTGCAGCCCTGCAGGAGCTGCTGTCGATGGACAGCAGGACATTTATTTGCAGTGTGGAGCCAAAGGGTGGCAGGAGCCCTGGGAGTGCCCAGAGCCTTCCCCAGTCCGGGGAACAGGAGCTTCCCTGTACGTGATCCCTTCACTGAGCCAGCGCTGGGGCTTTGTTTTTGTCAGGTAGGAAGTATGCAAAGTACATACAATGTTTACAAAGTACCTCAGTACTATTTTGACTAATTTTTACGGGAGGGTTAGTGGTTGTTTCAAAGCTGGATTAGTCACTTCGGCCATAATTGCAATCTCTTGAAATCTGCTTCAGCATTTCAAATTGGCTTCAGGCCTAATGGTCAGAAAATGGCTTCATCTCAAGCTCAAGACTAAACTTGATTAGTAGCTCTTATAGCTTTTATTGGAGCTCTATTTACCTTGCAGCTTTTTCCTGATTTCTAAGTGAAAGATGAATAAAGATGGAGCGCTGTGCACAGAAACCCGTGGCGCCGTGAGGTGGAAAAGGGCAGGTGAAGAGCAGAGCAGTGCTCGCAGAGATGAGCCCCCCCAGACACCCAAATTCCCACTGCAATTCCCTCCGCAGCATGCCATGGGATCACTGGGTGCTCACCAAGCAGAACCACAACCCCTTTGAGGAGCGAGGCCATCAGACAGCCCAAGCTTGAGCAGCCCTGCACAAAACCTCCTTTTTTCGCTCCGGAGGTGTGCGCGGATCGCGGTGCCGGAGCCAGGAGCAGAGCCGGGAGGGGAGCGTGCAGCAGCTTGTGTGTGACACTCCTGGGCACGCTGGCACCGCGGGCAGCCCCGCGCTCTGTGTGGGAGGAAACACCAGGCACCTCGGATTGCATCATCCCCCTGGCTGCTGCTTTTTTTTTCTTTTTTTTTTTTAACTCCCCTTTCTTTCTTTTTTGTCTTCCAGATGGTAAAACAAAGGCTGTAGTGAAACCCGTTTTCTCCCAGGAAGAGGTGGGAGGGAATTTTTGCATGAGCAAGAAACTTTGCCTGGAGTGGAAATCTGGGGCCTGGACTGATGAAGTACCTGTAATTCATATTGTACTAAATATTGCTGAAACCAGGCATGTACTAATCATGAACCGTGCCAAACTATGCATAATTACTATGCTTTCTCTGTAGCAGTAATTAATTTGCGTTAGCAACTTTGATTAATCTTTCTAATCTAAAAGTAAAGTGCTTCTCAGACATGAAAGGCTCTCCAAGTGCTCAAGGTTGTTGTTGCAGCCTCGTGGAGGGTGTTTCAATCCAGTGGGGGGCAGGAAGGGGACAAAGCTGAAAAAAATCAAGTCTGGCTGATATTTATGAACTAATAACTAATAAAAAGAGTTCCAGCATTCTGTTTGGCCATGGAATTCATCAGCTAAGCTACAGGCTTCTGTCCACTGTGCCTTCCTCCTGCAAGAAGAGAGAATTGTCAGTCAGAGAGCTCCTCCAGGGGCTGTTCCAGAGCCGAGGGCTGAGATTCCATCTCACCGAGGGTGGTGAGTCGACGTTCCTGTTGCTGCAAACTCACCCGGGAGTTCATCTTGCTGTAACCCAAAGCCTTGTTCCAGGCAGGGCTGTTCAGCCCTGTCCCAGTTGTTGTGGTCAGTCCCACAAGGGCCACTTGTGCTTCCTGGGGCACCTGGAGCTGCCCACTTGCAGGAGAAGCGTGTGCCGAGCCCTTTGGCCGAGCCTGCTGCCAGCCAGAGCCGCCAGGTGCTCCTGTGTGAGCTCAGCTCTGCCACCCCTGCACGTGAAATTTCCACACTTCACTGCCAGCCCAGAGGAGCCCCAGGCTGCTGGAAGGATTGGTGTCATCAAAAGGCGCTTGTGATTTACCCAGGCTGCAGGAGCTCCCACATCTCACACATTTCTGAGGCACACAGAGGTGTCTCTACAAACCCACCACAAATCCAAGTGAGTTTTGAAGTGACCACGGTGCTGCTCTTTCTCTCCCTCAGCCATGTTAATATTATAAAGTGGTTTTTTTCTTGTTTCCTCTGTTAGCACTGTTTCCTGGCAAGGATTGCATGTAATTCATGATAAGAGATTCAGAATGACATGAAAATCATTTGGAAATGGGCAGTTAGAGATTACTAACAAGCTTCTTCAGTTTGATTTGGATTACTTCTGTTAAAATCTGCTGCTACTGCCTCAAAGTCTGGGATCAATTCTGTTTGCACGAGTCAGAAAAAAAATTTAAAACACACAACTCAGTAGAAAATGTAAATGTGATTCCTACAATTCACAGGGTGTTTTTTTTTATAATGCTGATTCAACAAAGGAATTCATTGTGATAGTTTATTTTCTTACAGCTGTAGTTTGTGTCCAAATATTTTATAATCATAAAGCTACCCTCTTGATATCAGTCAAAATAGACAATATATATTGATGTCTAAACAAGCTTTGTAGAAGACATTTTTTTAAATCAGGCATGGGACTTTACATTTATTAGAAGGTGTTCACAAAAATAAGGGTAACATCATGCATATTCTTTGCAATTAAACCCAGTTATGGTTACAGTTTGGAAATAAATTCTTTAAATAGACATATGGAGATACAGTAGTACATACACACTCTATTTATGACATTTAGTGTACTGATAACTCCCAGCAATACATCAGAAGTCCACAACCAGCTGATGGAAGGATTGGATAAGGAGGAAGAAACTGCTTCAACTTCTCACATTATTTATGTGGCTTGACAAGAACGTCAGTGTGAATGGCCCCCTGAATCTGGGAGGCAGGAACAAGTCAAGACTACACTTCTGCAGTACAAAACATTTACACACGAAATACACATGCACTGCAATGCACTGGAAATGGGCAAAGCCAGGAGAAACCCATTCCTCAATGCTTTATTAACACGATTCTACAAAGGAGTCTCAAATAGGATTATATACTTCAGTCACAGTAAGGCCACAAAATTACAATGGATAAGGACCTTGGAATCGGACATTCTGTGGGAGCAATGGAACCTTCCTTCTTTCCAGAGGCTTTCTCGTGTTCCTGCATGAGATCTCCCCCCTCACCAAAGTCCTCCTGCTATTTGTTTGTGTTTCTGCAGGTTTAACATATTGCTTGGTACAACAGTGAGCACAGTAGAGAAGGGTGCTGGCACAGGGAGAACAAAACCTATGGGACATTGAGGGCGGCGTCGGACTCCACACGAAGCTGGCTAGTCGGAGAAGAGGCTGGCAAAGGATTTCCTCAGGTTCCGGATGGTCTCGGCTTTGGCCTCGTCCTCGTTCACGGACGACCTGAAGAAGGAGGACTCTGTGAAGCTGAAGGCGTTGGTCAAGGACTGCGACTTGCTGCAAGACACAAACACAACAGGTTCTGCATGGTCAGGCTGTCCCCCAGCACCTGGGTCAGAAGAGGGGGAGCTGTCCCTGAGACGGGACAAAAGCGGGCTGTCACTGCCAGCAGTAATGTCCCACACAGTCATGTACCCCGACTTGAGAGTCAGACTGGAGGATAACATTCCTTTCAAGGAACACACCGGTGTTTTGTTTTCTTTCTGCAGATCTGAATTGGATGATGCAAATCAGAGCCTCGAGGAAAATGTGGGCCTGGCTACCAAATCCAGATCGCAACCCAACAGGATTGATTGATAATTGTGTCCTGGTGAGGCTGCAAAGGGTTGTGCACAGAGAAAGACTGGGTATTTTACAAGAGTTTGAATCCTAAATTGTGATGTGCTCTCCCTCTGTCTAAATGTATTGAACATTAGAGTCTTAATAGAGGCTTAAAGACATTTTACATCTTTGAAAAAACACTTCAAATCAGATATATTTTTTCTTTTTTGTAGGCAGTGCCTGGCAATGCTGCTCCATTCTTAGAGTAACTCCTGTGCGTTTCCATGAGCATGAAAAACATTGCAAGGAAAACAAGAAGGAAAACAGCTAAAGTTTAAAACTTTAACTTGTGACTTGTCAGATAAAATAACATCCAAAAAAAGGCTTGAATTGAAACAGAACACATTAATGAGTTATCAGCTTTTTACAAAGTCATCCCTGCATCAGTACAATGAGTTACCTGATTTCATTTTTATCTCAGTACAATACATTTCAGTTTTGGCTCTAGTAAAGCTGAAGCACTTTCCTTATTCAGATTGTCTCAGACTCCTCATGGTTTGCAGCTTCTCTCCTTCTAAACTAATAATGTACAGCAAACAGTGCTGCAGGCGTTTTAGGTTTTTCATAAATTATAGTTGTGCTAATGAGAATAGACTGATAAATGTTTGTTTGTACTCACTGAAAGAGGGAGGGTGGGAAGCAGCACTTGACTTGATTAGTAACACAATAAGCAGCCTAATTAAATATTTATTCACAGATTAATAACATGTACATACAGGTTAGGCAACAGCATGTGGGTGAATACAAAGCATACACATGCAAATAGAGTTAATCCTACAGGCAGGAGATCTGAGCCTTGATGTGGACCTAAAACTGCTTCTGAAAGTTAGAAAGCTGCTCTTATTATGGCTTGCATCTTAAAATCTTTCATTTCTCCTTTGTTACTTTATTTTAAAGAGAGACTCTTCCACTTGAAGAAGAGAAAAATGAATTTAGATGTGAACAAAAAGCTTAAAGGAGAAAGCTGGGAAGCAGCATGTGGCAGACTCCTCCAGTAACTCTTAGCTGCTTTTCTTCAATGTCAGAAGTTAAGTTTCAAACTATAAACTGATTTCCATCTTGCTTAAAAAATCCACCTCTCTATTCTCTATCACCTGAAATGATGGATGAATCAATTTAAAGTTTATGACCATGAAACAGAATAAAGAAATACATTGTCCCAGGGAGGCGAGGGAAATACTGTCCTCTTTGCACAATATTGTCATCCAGCATGTCTTTGGCACCGAGCAGGGCTCAGGCAGGACCCAGGGCTGTTTCCCACCGGTGTTAGCACAGCAGTGGGTGGAACAAGGGGATCTGTGCTCCTGGGAGGAAACAAAGACTCCGTGCAGGTCTTTGTACATACCAGACTGAGGAGATGTGTCTGAGATTCTCCTGGCAATGGTTGTGTCAGGGCTGCTGTGCTGGAAAACTGCAAACCTCTGCTGGTGCTTCCCTGAGGTTTCTGTTGGCTGGGTCTGAGCTCTGAGGGGGGATTTTTCCGTGTTCCTTACTGGGTGCAGGTAAATCAGTAAGGAATCTTCCAGAAGTGGGACAACCACTTTTTTTTTTTTTGAGTTTTGTGCAGCCTTCTCTGGGCAGGGCTTGAGCACTCAGGCAGTGCCACTGCACAACCAAAGGCAGCATAAAGAACCAATTTGGCAGCCACTGTCCAACGTTATCCAGCCCAGATTGTGCCTTTGGAAACAGAATCTGTTGTCTCAGTGACTGCAAGGTTAAAAGTTGAACCAGATAAGACTTCCTCTTGGAGGGCAGGCTGACAGCACACCCAGCCCGTGAGTCAGTGGCACCAAAAGGAGGAAACAAAGACAAGAAAGATGATGGTTTTTCAGACCTGGCTGGGGCAGAAATTGCACAACGGGCAGATGGAATTTTGCGCGGCGCTTAGGCTAGAACTAATGCTAGCGCTTACTTCACTCCATTACCAGGGATTAAGCTTTTCGAGCTATTTAACCTCGTTTTAAACCTGGGAACCACATGTTCATCTCCCCCCTGACTGTCAGAGCAACCCCCAAATCCCAGTTAGACAAAAGCCATGCTGCGAGGAGAGAAAAGAACGGATAAAGCGACTCTTACTTCAGCTGCGGATGCGACTGCGGCTTCTGCTGCGGCGCAGGCTGTGGCTCTGGCTGGGGCTGTGGCTGTGGCTCTGCTTCCTTTTTTAACCTGGAGCTGGGAGGACCTTGGGCCTGGGGCCGTGGCTGCTGGGTGGTGGGTCCGGGCGGGCGCTGGGGCTGCGAGGCTGCGGGCTTCGCTGCCTGCCCCGCGGGGAACACGCGCTGGGGCTGCAATGGCTCCTGGCTTTGGGATTGCATTCCTTGGGGTTGCACTGGGCCCCCTAGGTTCAGTACAAGAAAAACTTCATAATGTTATAGTTGCAAAGAGGCCTTATTTAGACTTCATATCCAACACTTTAAAATCATCCTCTCCAATGTGATTAACTCTACTTTCGAGGCAAATTCTACAGGCACGTGCTCGCATGGAGACAATAGCACCGGTCATGCTCGTTAGGAACTTGCTTGGAGCCCCCCATGAATCAGCCTTAAAACTGCTAAATAGCACCCAATTTATCCCAGGTACCAACTTCCAACCGAACCAATAGAGTTACACCCAGAATAGTCTCGGCCCAAGTCGAGGAGAGGCTGTGAGGTAACTGAACACAGTAGTAATATCTAATTCAGCAAGACATTCACTATTTTCTGTGTAGTTATTGCAGATATTTTCTTCCTCCAAAGTCTTAAAATAATTTCTGTAATATTCCTCTTAGATTCACTCTACAGCAGTTAAACAACCTCATGCTGAAATTTTCTGGCTGGTTGAAAGTATTTTCATAATTTACTTAACCCCTTAGTGAGATATGTCAAGAACGTTACAAGAAACACAAGAAAGTCACTACAAACTCTTTACCAGGAAGGCACTTCACTGGCAAACTAGTGCATGAAGGGGGAAACCACAACCTGCAGGAGAGACTCAGGCTGTGCAGCCCACGGTGATAGATGCTACAGGATCATCCAGTGGGGTTTTTTCTGCTTTCTGGCCGAAATAATGCTGTGTCAGACATCAGGGCTTGCTGCTTTTATCTCAGCTCCCAGGTCTGAGAGGGGTTTTCTGGACTGATGGTTGTTATAACTGAATTTTAACCCTTGCACATGAAAATGCACTCAGGACATCCGACTTTAGGGGAGGGAGGGTGGGATGACATTCTGAGTATTTGTTTGTACAATGCTTCACTCAGGATAAGAGCTATTGTAAATATCACAGAACATGACTGAGCTAGACCTTCTGGATATCTGGGAATTTTTAATCTTGCATAGATATTTAGTGCAAGTAAAACACTTAATCTGCTCAGGTCTCTAAAAGCAAACCTTCATATCTAGATGTATGGCTGCAACACATTTTTTTTTTTGCTTTTAAATTGCCTTTACAGTTAACTTTCCCCTTACTACACGAATTCCAGAGTGTGTGTGTGAGGACAGCACGTGCTAATGCCTCAGTGAGTTTAACACAATTGTAGCAGTGTGTTGTGGTGTAGAAAGATAAATAGCACGTACTGAATGTTAAGGAATGTGCCTTCATTGTTTATTAATTTGAACCACTTTTGTAGGAAATATTTGAAGGTGATAACATGGGCTTGCAACATCTTAATAAGGAGCATTTTCTTATTAGTCTCCTTTCACTCAATATTGAAAACCAGAAAGGTTTCTTTCCCCCACTTGTACGTACAGGCTTGAATGCCAGAAACTTTACACTGAAGACAGATATAACTTTCTTTTATTGCACATTAAGCTGTACAAGAGATTTCACATAAAAGATATACTGCTGTCACATTTCCAGCGTTTGCTCACTTTCTTGCAGCTGGGTTGTACAAAAGGCAACAATCATGAAAGAAACTTTTACCAAAAATAACTCAACAGAACTGAACATTAAGCCTACACTGTAAAACATCTGTTCCCTGTTACCCACAATATTGCACCTAAGCATGCTGACATGCAGAGAGACATCTTGGCTTGTTTCTTGGCTGTGGGATGTAGGAATTGTGTGTGCCCCTGCGAATCCTTCCCAGGGAACAGGCTGGAATCCTGTCTGAGACACCCAGGTCTTCCACACACACACAACGCACAAATGTCGTGTGAAAAGCACTTGTGAATACTGGCACTACTCCATGCAAAAAATACCAACTGCTTGAAAGGAAAATCAGTCATCAGATTCAGCTCTCCACCCCAGGGCAGTATGGTTTGTTCTCTTTTAGGGTGTCTGGAGGAAAGGATTTGTGAACCTGATTTCTAGGTGGAATTTCCTTGACATAGAACAAAATATCCAATGCTGGGACGATCACTGACCCAGACAAATGCTGATCACTAAAGCAAAATATTCATGTAATTTACTGATAGGTAGTAAACAGTAGCACTTACCACAAACATTTAAATAGCTAATAATGCATACCTTAATTCTCATCTCACCAGCCAGCTCGTACAAATAAAAGAAACACTAAGAATGATGAGACTCACTGATAACTTTTTCCAGTGTTTGTAGGGAAAACAGACGTAGAACATCAGCCTGTTTTCCCTTTAAACATAATTGTTTGCACCAAACTAATGGCCACTACTCATCTTTGTACGGATTCAAGATGAAAATTATAGTTTTGTGGCTCGCTTGCAACTCAGCTTTCTGGTATGCCAGCAGTGTGCAGCTTGTGATTCTAGGCTAGATTTCTCTCAACAGATTAACTGCCTGCCTGTGGAGCTCTCACAGCATTGCTTATGTAAAAATCACAAAGAATTTACCTACAGAAATTCTAGCAGTTGTCAGGCACCTCAAGTCCTTTTGCATGTTTGATGTCAAGCAGTTCTTAGAAACCCTATTTATGTGGATAACGTTGGGACTGGATTTTCTTTATAGCTCTCTGGAAACTTGTAGGTGTAAAATAGGAGACCTGAGTTGGTAAAGAAAACCACTGACATTTTTTGCCTTGCATTTTCTAACCCAGGATCCTCAGCTGGTTAAAGGTACCTTGGTCTGCAATCCCCTCACTTCTCAGTATTTGCAATGAAATGAGCTCTTACAGGAAGTTTAACAGTCCTTGAGGTACTTCTCACCAAATAACCTGGGATTTAAATCTTAGGTAAGTATAAGATTTTTTGAAAGTATTTGCATCAGTTTTCATTAAAAATCTCCATAGATTACTAATTCAGAATGACAACAAAAGGTACTACTTAATTAAAACAGGATACATTAAATACTCACACTTTCACTGAGATATTGCACATAGGTGGCCCATTTACATAGCTTTGTAGCTAATAATTTAATGCAGAATTACTAAAAATATGAATACCAGTATGTAAAATAGAAGATATTTTAAATATTCCTCGGGAAGAACTGCATTTTATGGAGTCACCAAAATAGCAGACTTCCACTCGCGTTATAAGTAAAACTCAAAGGTTAATAAACTTTATAAAATTATAAATAAAAAGCCTCACTAGCAAATCCTAATCTAGACTTTAAAAATATATCTGGATCACCTACCTATTGGTCATGCACACGCACAGAAAAATAAAGGCTATGAGTACAGTGTGCACACACTCACAGAGTAAGCAAGGGGACGGGGGGCTTGCACCTCGGGGGGATTGTACTGAACAATATCAAATACTCCAAAAATACTGTCTAACCATCCAGGGTGTACAGTGGCACTGGCTCTAGAGAGGCACATTCTTTGTACACTGTTGACAGCAGCCCTGCAATCACAAGTTTACAGAGGAAGGTTGGAAAGCATTACACGCACAGACAGGAACAAGGAAACAACCAGACGGGAGAGTTGACACTGCATAGAAAAAACACAGTCCAGGTCAGCACTGAAACAATGGCAAATTGAACAAAACTGGGATGCTTGCATTAACATGGTTGGTATCTTTGCTTTCAATTTGTTTTTGTTTTTGTTTTTTTTTTCACTTTTCATTTTTGCTTTAACCCTTGCTTTTGGTCTCAATTGTCTAAGTAGCCTGGACTTGTTTTGGTCCTACTGCAACGCCATTACAGTCGAGAATGTACTGTAAACAACCTTGAGGTGGTGGTCGCTGAGGTGGGATTTTGTTTGGCTCTGGCTCCTTTAGTGATCCACTCTGGAAAATACATTTGAAAACAGAAGAGAAAAAAAAATAAAATTAGAGTAGCTCAGTTCCAATTTTCCACTAATTTGTCTTTATTTTCATTAGAAAACTCTTTATTGGTGGGGCTGAACATATACTTTAAATTTACTCCATATACCATTTTTTAATTTAGCTGCTGCCTGACGTGATATATGGATCCTGGGCTAGTCCAAGGCTGAGCTCTTATAAAAACTGTTTTCCCTTTGCAGCATGTGATCAGGATGCAGGGAGTGCCTTCCCAACCTTACCTCCACTTGGGGAAGGACTTTATCCTCAGTTCCAGCACCAGGAACCATTTTTTTGCATTTCAATGCATATTCTCTCTTT
>VWZV01000271.1:105152-135472 GCA_013397155.1 Irena cyanogastra
GTTTTTAGGACAGACTGGAAAGGAAATGGATTTCAACAGATACTTTTGTAATTTAAGAAATAATTTATTTTTAATTATGTTCACTTGTATCCAGAAGCATTTGCACAGCAGGAGTTTTGCCAGTGATAGTTTCACTTTGGTTTGCTGGCTGTAAGTGAGGAGGGAGGTGGGCTGCTCCAGCTTCACTGTTTTGCTAAGCAAAATGAAAGAAGAAAGCGAAAACCACAGACAAATAATAAAAATAATTGAAATGACTTCATGCTTCTCCATCTGACATGTTATTAGAAACACATGTAATACTTCACTTCTCAATGCAGGAGGTTTATTTGGCAGCATCCTTTTCACATGGATACTTGTGACAGGAAAAGATGGGCCTGAACGAAAACCTTGGAGCAGAACACCCTCTGGGAACAGGAGCATTTGAATCCAAACTTTGTCTTAGGCCCATCTCTAACATTTTGAAATGTGAAAGATGTTAAATTACTGTACATAATAGCTTAGGATTATTTTTTTAAAGATTCAGAAATCAAATTGCCATCTGTCAAGAGGAAAAAAATGCAGAATTTATTAAAGAGCAAATGCAAAATCAATTAAACGTGTTTCTTGCAGAGTTTACTGGGGTTTTTTTCTGATAGATTTGTATTTGATCATGCTCCTAGTACTTTATTTACATAATAAATCTTCCTCCTAGTGCTCTGAGTTCCTGCCCAGCAATGCAGCTGTTGAGTCCTGAATGGCACAACAACTCTGCAGTGCGTGCGGCTGCTGCAAGTTGCTGGATCTGCTTTAGCTGCATAAATAAAAGGACACAGGGCAGCTCCATAACTCTCCTTATTCAGCATTACCAACCTGCAGGAGCCCAAATGAGGAGTAAAAATGACCCACACAAACTCTGCTTCTTGATTTACCTGACCCAGTTACACAGTTCCTGGGGAGCATCACTAACAGGGCGAGGATTTGTAGAAAATAAGAAAACTTTGTAAGGAAAGACAAAGCCACCAGAAAATGTCAGAGTGCTCTAGTGTGGGTTGGAGTCCTCTCTTTTTGTTTCCCTCCTTGCTCTGATTTTCAGAGCCTCGTGCAGGAGCTGCTGGGCTGCCCTGGCACCTGGAGTGTTCGGTGGTGCCCGCTCTGGGGAACGCGCTCCCTGCAGCACCTGCATGGGCACCAGGAGCTCCTTGCAGAGCAGGGCACTAGCCCGGAGTGGAAGGGTGGAAAGCAGCCCTGGAGGAGCAGCTCCTGCCCTGTCCCAGGGCTGGCATGCTCTTGGCACCCCTCGCTCTGCTGCTGGGGCACTGGGACCTGCACAGAGCTCTGGGAGGGAAACCACCAAGGCTGGGGCTCCAAGAGCTCCAAGAGTTTCATTCTGGAGGCCCAAACAGACCACGTGGCTTTGTTAGACAGCACACACCAGATTTTATAATTGTGATTATCATGATTAGCACATGATGGGCTCCCTCCCCTTGCCAAGGGCCAGAGCCCAGCCTGGGGCTCTCTGCAGGGGCACAGGGTGGCCAGGGAGGATAGGGGTGTCATCCTTTCTCCCCTAAAACAAAAGACTATGCAGGTAAAACTGGTGTTGGATTTAGAAACACAGGCTGGAGTTTAAATTCACATCAGAACAACATCTGCAGGGCCTCTGTGTGCCCCGTGCCCCGAGGCTGGAGCAAACCTGCCACTTGTTCTTGCACTGCAGTGTCTCAGGTTTGATCACACCACTGCACGGACTCGACAGGACACCAGCAGCCCTTACACAACCTGCGTGTCTCTCATCTCACACAGAAATGATTTCATCCCAAACGAAGCTTTCAATAAACATTTTAGGAGCTCCTCAATCCTTCCCTCAGCTCTCCTGAGAGCTGGGAGCCTTGTGCATTTTCTGTTGAAGATGTATTTCCCCCTCCCCAGTCACTGACTGCAGCTGTCCTGATTTTACCACCCACACATCCTTTTTTTTTTTTTTTTTTTTCCACCAGATATCACCTGGTGCTTCCAGGAACCTCACCCACACTCCAGGCCAATCACATGGGTACATTACTTTGGCTAATTAGCCAACCCACCCAGGCTGACCCAAAAAGTCTAATTAGCATTACATTCCTAATTGAGAAATCTTACTCATGGTTTTTCAATGGTCTGTAGTAATCCAGCCCTTTTCCAGAGTCTTTCTTGCAGACAGTCAGAAACCTTGATACTTGATATTAAAGGCAGGCTTTGAACCAGCCTTGCTGCCCTGAGCCAAGACCTTTAATAAAATCCAGGCTCCTTCTAAAACACCAGTTGCTGGCAAATGAGCTGCAGACTGTTCTTCTCACCTCGGCAAGGTGGTGCCAGAGCAGCTGTGGGAGCTCCTCTCTGAGCAGAGGTGCTGCACCAGACCTGTCCTGCACACGGATTCACCCCTCTTGCTGATTTTCTGCTTTCCTCTGCTGCCCTGCCTACAGGTTCACCCTCCTACCACCTTCCTGTAGCACAAACCTGCTTTCCTCTGCTGCAGCTCTGACCTGCAGGCATGCTGGTACAAACACTGCAGGGATCAAGGGTTAAATGCAGCATTTTGTCATGGAAAATGGCCCTGCACAGGTCCTCATTGGGGTGCTCAGGACTAAAGAGCAGAATCAGTGGCACAGGAGTGTGTTTGGGATGGTTTAGAACAGAATCAGTGGCACAGGAGTGTGTTTGGGATGGTTTAGAACAGAATCAGTGGCACAGGAGAGTGCTTGGGATGGTTTAGGATTACCTGAGTGAGGTGTGGTGGCTGATGGCAGGAGGAGCCCCTTTGGTTTTCATACTGTGGAACACAATTTTCTCGTCCCACCCAAACTCCCAAGGAGAAGGGTGCTGATGTTGGCAGGAACATTCTGTAGGGCTGCCTAGAGGGGCTCTCCTGCTCAAAGGGGTTTGCTGTTTATATAACTGCCCCCCAAAATTACAGCTTCACCTGGGGAAGCCTCCAAGCCATGTGAATGCTGCAAATCCACTCCAGGGGTTTCTCAGCTCTGGGTAGAACAAGTGAGGATTTGGCTGCATAATGACCTTTAGGAATATTGGCTAATTCCAGCCAGAGCACAAACCCCCCTACTTACCTAAAATATAAATGTCTCTAGGTGTCCCTGTGGCACTTCCATCCTTTCCACACTTACCTGAAACTGTCTCCTCAGAGTTTTAGGGGTAGAACTGGCAGAAAAAGCTGTTTGTTCTCCAAATAAGTTGTATTAGAATTTGATCAGGGCAACACTTCTTTTTCTACCTTTATATAAATGCAGATTGGATTCACAGACACTTGAATTTTGAACAGTCTGAAGAATGTTGAAATGGGTGGGAGCAAAAGCAGCAACTTGGCAGGGAAATGGCCCTTGGGCAAAAGAGATGCTAAACAGAGTCCCAGCAAAAATTGATTTTGATTTGGCTGAGGTTGAAGACTTTGTGAACTGTAGTTGGAGCACGTAGAGTTGTTTTTGGGTCTCGTTTGGTTTTCTTTGTAATGCAAGGACAGGAGCTTTTCATAGGTATTTCAATATTTGAGGGGAAAGCCATGTTTTTCAGGTCAGGAAGGAGAGGGATCAATTGAGAGTTGCCAAAATACGAGCTGAGTTAGAGCTCATAAAGGAACAGGAATAAATAGTAAAACACTTAAGTGACAGGAGAACTAAGAAAAAATGTGATTGCTAAGGAGAGAGGGCATTGAGAGAGTTTAAGTGGAGAGTAAATAGTAAAAGAGTGCTTGAAGTGTTATAGATTATGATAAACACAGGAGTAAGGGCAAGATGGCAGGTGGGATAAAAGCTAAAAATGAGATGCAGGTAAAAATGAAACATTCTTCATCTCAGAAATGAAAACCAGCTGACTCATGAAATACAGCATTCCATACCAGGTCTCTGAAAACTGGGAATGGCCAAGTTCCACTGGAGAAGGAAAAGCACTAATACTGCATTGGAGGGTGAGGAAGTGGCTGCTGAGGAAAGAAGCAGTTATTGAACAAAAAAATACTGGGAAGGACATTAGTGGGATGCAGAACTCGAGTAGATTATTAATTAATTAAATTTGCACAAAAAAAAGTAGGTGTGTGCTACTAAAACCTGTAGATGGCACAGGGCTGGAGAACTGTGGGGCCAAAACATCCCAAAGAAAGAATTAAATTGATCAGTGGAGTTGAAAAAAAAATAAAATAAGAAATTTTGGACTAATGACATAAATCTGTCACAAAGGCAGAGCTCACTCACTAGCTGAAATCTAATAGGAATGATTTGTGCAGTGAAAACCCCAGAATCTCATCACAACTCAGTGCAGCCCTTGGGAGAAGCTATCTGCTTAGTTCAGTAAAATAAAGGAGTTTTATAAACAGAAACTGGGGGCAGAAACCCAGCCAAAGGCCAATGCAAACCAAGACAAAATGTGTATAAACTGAATAAAACTGGGCTGCAAATAAGCACGCGCTGTGTAATTTAGCAAAGCAGAGAAATCCTGAAGTGGAGCATCCAAAACACAAAACTTCTCAGTGACTTGTTGCTTCCTGCTCTATCCCTTCAGTGAGTGTGGCTGGGGCTTTTCCTGGCTCAGGGGATGCATCTGCCCCACTGTGTGCCACTGACCAGGACTATAAATTTGGGTTATGCTTTTTTCTGACCCAGAGATGGGGTAACTGAGAGGTGCTTTAAACACTTTTATTCTATTTTCAGTCTCATGAGAAGGGTGAGACAATACAGGTGTTATAATTCACACTAGCATAATTAGAAGCTATTTCTTAATTACAAAACACTATAAGCATTTCTTGGTTTATTAGTTTTCTGTCACACTATGCTGTAGATGCTTTAAAGCCAATAAACTAAAATTACCCTTTGTGGGTCCTACTACAATGCATCTTTCATAGTTCTATTTCTCCAAAGTGTCTAGTCTTATTTACAAAACTATCCTTTAAAACTTTTTTCTGACTCTATTTCTCTTTCAACAATATCTGTCTTATTCTATAGCATTTCTAAGTCAACATTTCTTATCTCAAAGTTTACATATAAATACATACTGTGCAAGCCTTCTGTCAAGCCCTGAAAACTCTCTACAAATCCATTTCCCACAATAAAGATTTTGCTATTTGCTGGTTTTTATATTCCCTGTGGACTGAGAGAAACAGCTACAATGGAGAGATGAGTTTTAAAAATCCACCTTCCTGTTGCCTGTGCAAGGGGGGCGGCAAGAGCAGAGTTCTCTCCTGCTTTTTACACATTTTTGGAGTGCCACTGTCCAGCCTTGCCTTTCTGCACTGAGAGAATCTGTGTGGAAAACACAATCAGCAAAAATGGGGCCAGCCTGGGGTTGCTTCATGTTGCAGTTGTGATAAAGAATTCAAAAACTTGGAGCAGCTTTTGTTGCTGCCCAATCAATTTTCCAAAGAACCTCTGCAAACCTGTTAGGGTCTCCCTCAGAATGGGTAGGAAATGACTGCTCAGAGCAGAAAACAAGCTGAACAGTGAGACTTCTACTTGGATAGTATTTTAAAAATGCACTGAAAAGGGCTTAAAAAAAAATTAAAGAGTATTCTAACTGATTTTATAGACTGTTTTCCATTGCTAGATAACTAATTACTTCCCAGACAACAGCTTCCTTCTTGAATATTTTACACACGATCTTAAAAAGCACGAAATCATAGAATGCTTTGGGTTGGAAGGGACTTTAAAGATCATTTTTTTCCAACTCCAGCTGGGCAGGGATGCTCCCAGCAGAGCAGGTGGCTCAGGGAAGGTGAGCACCCCAGCAAGAGCTCAGTGCTGTTCTCATGGACACTCACTCCAGTTTTTTCCCTGAGATACTGGAACAGCTCCATTCCCTCTGTCCATTCCAGCCCCCCTTTCTGTTATTCTGCTGCACAAAAAATAACCCCACCTCTCAGTTTGATGACATTTCTAATAACCCCACCTCTCAGTTTGATGAGGTTTCTAATAATCCCACCTCTCAGTTTGGTGAAGTTTCTAATAACCCCACCTCTCAGTTTGATGAGGTTTCTAATAATCCCACCTCTCAGTTTGGTGAAGTTTCTAATAACCCCACCTCTCAGTTTGATGAGGTTTCTAATAATCCCACCTCTCAGTTTGATGAAGTTTCTAATAACCCCACCTCTCAGTTTGATGAGGTTTCTAGAGAAGCAGGATGTCAGCTTATCAGGGAAATGCATTTCTGAAGTCCACCATCAGCTGTGGAAGCTTTCTGCTTCCTTCCACAGCCAGGCAATAATTGCAACGGATAAGGGTCCTTTTAAAATTTCTTCTTCAGCTCTTTTATTGCTTGAAGAAATGCGATTTCCACTTGTGCTTTTGGAGCAGGGAGCATTCAAAGCACGCAGTGGCTCAGCAGCTTTCAGGCAGCTCTGCAGCCCCAGGAGAGGATTGCTGCCCACAGCCAGGGAGGGAGTTTGGGATGGCAGCGAGCTCCCCCGTGTGCTGGCACTGCGTGCCAGGGGAGCTCGGAGCAGGGGAAGAGCCCCAAGGCATGGAAAAGCAGGGAAAGGGTTCAGGAGCTCCAGGAGAACACCCTGTGCCTGCAAGGTGGATTTCCTCTCAGCTTTCCCAGTGAACAGAGGAACCTCCACATTCCCGGTGGGTAAGGTGGGGCTGGGCAGTGCCAAAATCCTGGGCTGAGGGTTGGAGCTGTAGGGGAGGTTTTGACCCCTGAGCCCAGGGATTTTGGGTGATGCTGTGCCTTGCCTGCTCATCCAGTTTTAACAAAAAGAAGGTTATTTTTGTGGCTATTTTGATATATGGGATGGCAAGTGATCCTTGCATGAAAAGGAGGAACTTGGAGTCTGCAGAGTTTCACCATGAGCTGCTGAGATCCATCCTTACTGGATCCACTCAGAACTGAGTTTATCCCTGGAAACAAGAGAGAGTATGGAAAAAGGATGGTGGAGCAGCCTCAGGCCCAGTCAGAGAACCCTCATTTTGTGTTTTTAGGCTCACAGAGCAGTGGGGTGAGAGGGGGCACAGAACAGAGGCACTGGGAGAGACACCTGAGCTCTCCCCAGACACAAGCGAATTTCAGGGCTCTGCTAAGAACCAAACCCAACAACCATTCACAGCTTCTCTTCTTGCTCCTCCTGGTGCTGCTGCTGCCCTCAGCCACCCACAGGAGCTTTGGGGGCTGCTCTGAGCTCTGAAAAGTCTCTGTTAGGAGCTGAGAGTCTCTGGAGGGGGATTTTGAAGCAGCTGAAGACAATTTTGCTCTGCTGGCATCCCCACATTCTGGAGCTGGAAGTGTGTCTGTGTGTGAGGGTTGCTTATTTTCTTTTTTTTTTTTTTTTCTGTGAACAAATCAAGAATAGTTGAAAATGAGCTGCTCTGGCTTTGGATTCTTCCGTAATTTCTCTTGGTGCTTCTCCTTGTTTAAAGATTTTGACACACATGGTCCTTATTGAAAATAAACTGTGGCAGGGATTTCTGGGGAGAGGGGCAGAATTCCTGCAAGGTAAACATGGAGAAAAGCCAACCCCCTCTGCTTTACAGGGTATGATTTAAAGGTCAGAGAAATCAAACAGAAAAGTCAAGTGGAGACAGGGAATAATAACAAAAACAAAAAAGGAGAGAGAGGAAACACCCACCACGTTGGGGAAAGGAAGAGAGACCAGGGAAATCCTCCAAAAAAAGGTATTTCTGTTAGGTTCAGCTTAAATAAACAAGATCAGAGAGTAAAAATAGACAAATAATAAGATAAAATAATAATTAAAAAACCCCAACAAAGGATGTTATATATGATAGCAATTGCAGCACTAAGACAAAGCAGAGAGGTCCAGCCTGGGCTGTGCTGCTGGTGTCTGTGGCAGCTTTTCCCTGCTCTGTGACCACGGGGACACTGCCTCTCTCACTCTCATTTGGACAAGGATGGGCTTTGCTCTGGAATGGAATGAGGAGAATTTTTCAGTTTCCAGAAAAATTCCTGTGGGACCAAAAAGCTGCTTCTCACAGAAGTCTACCAAGAACAGACAGGCCACTCCGTGGTGGTGGGCTCAGGATTACTTTAAACCCCAAATATTTTCTTTCTTCTTGAGAGGAGGGAGCATGGGGTGTCAGAATTCCCAATACCACCAGCAGGTTGTGAGATGATCAGGAGATCATCTGGCAGGAGGCAATAAAAAGTTAGGAAAAGCATCATTTTGTTGTGTGAATGAAGACAGAAAGAGAATATTATGTTGTTATGTTTAAGAGAATTGTGGAAAAGTATCTATTAAGTACAATAATTGTTTTGTTTTTCAGTTTTACCAACGCTTTGTGGCTTTCTGAATTAAAAAATCAGCACTAAGGCTGAAGCACTACAGACAACTAAGATAATCCAAATCCTCCTGGGCCTGAAGCCTGACCCTGGCAGGTGCTTTTTCCTTTGGGATTCACTTCTAACCAGTCCTTTGTGAGCAAATTTTTATATTACCAAGCTTTTGTTGGCTCTTCTGCAGAAATCATTTATTTTTCAAGGTACACTGCTAGTGATATGCATTCAATATAGAGTACTCAGAAATTTAAAAAAAAAAAAATCAAGGTGCACCCAGAAAACTTTATTTCATTCGGACAAAGTTCTGTTGATGGCAGTAGAAATTTTGACCAAATAACCCTAAACCTTTAATACATGACCTTTGGTGTATTCTTCTATAATCTAAACGCCATCAGATCCTTTCTGAAGGGCACCCCTGGTTATTTCTTGGCACCCTGAACCAAGCTGAGCAGGATAACCATTATCAGTGTTTTGATTATCCTTTTATGGATGCATTCACAGTTAAAATCCCAGAGTTTGTACAGATTTATCCCTTCACAGTTATTTACCTGGGACCTCTGTTCAGGAGAGACTCAAAGCCAGCTCTGAGCTCCCTTGGCTCTCACTCCATCTGCTGGTGCCGGGGCTCAGGAAGGATTTTAACTCAGTTATTTTCACTTTCACCATCGCTTTGTCAGTACAATTCCTGCTCAGTTATTTATATCTTGCGTCCTTATCGATATTAAAATTTTAGTGTTTATTTCCAGCATGAACTTTGTGGTTTTGATGTACTGCAATACCTGCATGTGGAGTTCAAATGTTTAAAATAAATCAGCCTTTGTTAATGAAATGGGGGCTGGTTTAAATACATGAACATCCCTCCTGCAGCAGCTCCAGCTGAGCCCTGCCTCTGCTGTGGCCTCTGTCCCTCACATGCAGAACCTGCCCCGAGCAGGGATCGTGTTCAAAGGTGGACAAAATAACCCCAGTGTAGGGAAAAAAAACCCAAAACCCCCTATCATTTTATACTTGTGATAAATAAATTTTGCTGGATGAACTGTGCCCCAAATGTGGCCTTTTATAAAGCTGTGGTGAGCTCAGGCTCCTACTTATTTATTTTCTGCTGCTTTTCTTAATTCCCTATGTTTATGTTGGGATCTAAAAGAGTAACAGCTGTTCTTATATTTTCACTAGCATAAAATCTAAGAGTTTAAAAACCCGTTTTGATCAAAATAAGCACACACAGATAAACATTGTGTGTGTATACATATATACACATAAATACATATATACACACAGTTATATATGTGCATATTAAGGTAGTCTATTAAAATATATTCCATATTAAAATAATTATTAAAAAAATAAAAACATTACAATAAAATAATGAAAAAATTTCGAGTATGGAGTATTTCTGATTTGTAAATTATATAGAAAAATAGATTTTTAATGTGATACAGATATGGAATAGGATGTAATGCATTGTAATAATAAATAATAGATAAATCCCCACATCCTTTATTCCAGAAGAGAAGCCACAAGGTGTCGCTGGGATGCAAATAACCAAAATACTGCAGCAGAGGGGCACCACCTCCAGCAAAAATGACAGTTTTCAGAATGGCTTTTGGCTTAAATAACCTTTGGAACGTGTTGCATTTCAGGTTGTGTGATTTCTGTGCCCCAGCAATATTTTTCCTTGCTCTTTGTGAGTTTTGATGCCAATGGTTTAGATTCTCTACCAATGTATTCAGGAAGGCATCCACAAGAACCCTGTAAGTATTTTAATTAGAAATGTAATTTATCTTTCCAAGGACTATGATTTAAAAGGACTTTTATGGACAGTGGACTAATGCTGAATTCTCCATTTCCAAATAACTCCATGAGAGAGTCCTTCCCAGTTAAATGTGTTCCCTTCAGCTAAGATCAAACCAAATAACTGCATTTTCTGGTCATCATAAAAACTTCAGTGATTGGAAGCAAATTGCTGCTCATCAGAAGCAGTTTCCTTTAAAAATTCCACTAAATCCAAGAGATGGAAGGTAAAAGAACTGCGGCTAATCCTGTGGAAATCCAGGAGCAGGGAGTTTGCTGGTGGATTGATTTCTCTCTGGAATTAACACTTTTGGTTATTTGCACTGTGTCCACGTGTGATTCAATTTTCTCTCTGCACGTGGAACAATAAAAGTGGATAAACCACATCATGTAAAGGATCAGGGAATGGGGAATACACTGAGCTTATAATTGGTTTATTAGCACTGTGCCACTCCTTTCTTTGCCACCGGACAGAACCAGGATGTAGCTGGGAATGCTCTGCCCTTTGTGATGTCATCAAGGCATGGATATTGTGCCTCTGGAGCACAAATTCCTTCCTTCTTGCCTTCCATTAAGGAAATAAATCCCTTATTCTTTCGTGGGTAAGGCAGCAGGACTAAATGAACATTTCCCTAGCAGGATTTCCCTCAGCTTCAGCTGCTCACATTCCCATAAACATTTGCATTTTATGGTGATTCTCATAGACAGTGTCATTTGCCCTGCAGAATTTCCTCCAGCACAATTCACCTCAGGACCTGACAGGCAGCTCTGCGTGGGTGTTTGACCATTTTTATTGTTTTATACACAAATGTAGTGGTCAAGGAAGGAGCCAGCTCCTGCAGGTTCTGCAAATCCAGAGCAGAGTCACTGGGTAGTTTAATCTATTTTCTTGATTTTTAGGGAAAATTCGAAAGAGGCTTCTCTAAAGATCTGTCAAAAATAGTCAAAGAGGTTAGAAAATATGGAAAATCCACAATTTCATTGCCTGAAAGTAGAGCAGGTTTGTTTATGGAAGACTTTTAAAACCATATTCCTAGATAAAGTTCCATTTTCAGCATGGCACAGGGTAAAACAAATGATCGTGATTTAAATAATAGAAACAACTTCATTTTTGATGGATTTTTTTTATCATAACAGGTGGAATTTCTGTGATTCCACCAAGAAATCCAAGGAGGATCCAAGTCTCCTCCTGCCCAACTTCTCTGCCTTCTCTGCACCAGCAGAACTTACTACAGAGTCTGGGCAAGAGTTTGCAGATAAATAAACAAGTAATGTAGAAAACATGTATTTAAGAAATCTCTCCATTCAGACATCTCAGATTTAATGGGTTTAACAAGGCTGGCCCTGCAAGGTTTCCCTCTGAATTTGCTCCCTCTGGCACTGTGACAGGAGAGCTTTGCCAGCTCAGAGCACTGCAGGGCCAGGCATCCCCACCAGGACTTGGCTGCCCAGTGCTAAACAAAGGCTGATTTTCCCAATCATTGATTTGTTTTCTGATGGATGCTTAATTGGAGTGGGGCTGGCCACTGTGGGCATTTATAAATTGAGGCATGTTTTTATGTACAGTCCACCCAGTCTGGACTAAAATAGAAACACTTTTTAAACCCCCAGAAAATAAAGAAATCCAGTACATGGCACACCTGGAGCTGCATTATTGAGCACAGGCTGCTCATTTAAAAGCAGAAGTAACAAAACTCAGCAATCACTCTTTGGTGTCTCCAGTGCTTTGGTTTCTGCACGTGCACAGAGATGATTTGGGATAAATTACTGGCTTTGCATTTGTGTCACTTGTAGAAATGGGGTATCCCCCTGCCCTGCTGATGAACTGGGTGTTTCTCAAGAACAGGAAATTGTTTCTTCCATTAGGACTGTTCAAAAGTGAAAGGGGCAGCTCTGTTTTAACAGACTGATTTTACTCTTAGCAAAACCCAGCTAAAAATTAACTACTCACGAGGAGTTATCTGCTTTAAATTCTACAAATGTGTTTCATGATTTCCCCCTAAGATTAATGGGTGTTTGCAAATGGAATCTTCAGCAGAAAATTAGGTCCCTCTTACCTGGCCTGTATAACAAGGCCAATTTTAAGAGTCTGATTAACTGAGAGGAGAACTAACAGATATTGCAGATATTCTGAAGGAATATCTCTGGTTTTCACAGCATTTTTTTGCTCAAGTGCAATCTATAATGTAAGGACAAGCTAAGGAAAAGAAGATTAATGTGGAATAACACCTTGTTGTCATCAGTAAGGGCTGAATCCTTCAGGAATAACCTAAACTAAACAGGAACCTACCAGAAGCCCACCATCCCAGAATATTACCTCTGCATTCATCCAGAACTCTGGTTTAAGAGCAAAACCCCCTTTCCATGGACATACTGAGTGACAGCAATGACTGAGGAATTGAGGAACCTTCCAAAAAAGCTCCTTGGATTCTGCTTTTGTTCTGGACTCAGGTGGGCAGCTTTTCTTTGGGAGTGCTTGGGAACTTCATTTACATCCAAAAGCAGCCATTCCTTTGCATGGCAGCAGTTACAGTAAATGCTCCTCCTCCCCTGGCTGCTCTGAAATCCAGGACAGCCTACTCAAGACCTTGCATTTTTTCCCCAAAATGTGAAATATCAAATGTGAATCTATTAATGTGATATTGATGCCTGTTACTACTTTAAATTTTGATTTGTGTTGACTTGTATTGACTGGATAACTCTAAATTTGACTCTTTGCTTCATTTTAATATCTGGATAATCTGTTGCTCCTAAAAGGAACTATTTTGGCAAAAGGTGATCTATTTTTTCCCCTTTTTCTTTCTCTCTCAGTGCTCTTTACAATGGACTTGAGTCATGTTGGATGGAAACTTCTCCATTGTATGTGGCTCTGTGGCTGAAACAATTTTGTGCTTAGTTTCAAGTGGCTGCAACATAAATAGAAGCCACACCACTTATTTTTTCATGTGGGATGGGGTATTTTTATATCTTAAAGCATGATGAGATATTTGAAGAACAAATTAGTCACTCTGCCTCAAGAACTGGTCTGTCTGAGGTAGGCCACAAAATTGTTCTCAAATTGTTTACCTGCTGTGGAGCCTGCTGGGAGCAAAAATAGATCCTTGATTTAGGCTTGGTATTTGGCTATTTAGGCTTGGTAATTCCTGGCTTACAGTTTGGCTGATTCTGGTGTTCAGCTGATGCCCGTGGAGTGAGGAGGTCCAGAGCAGCACCAAAACCCTGAACAGGTCATGGGCACGATGGATTTGATTCTATTTCACCCACAGCTTCTCTGCACAAACTCTTCTAGTTCCTCACCACCCTCATTCTAAAGAGCTGATGTCTAATCTAAATATCTTTCAGTTTAAAGCCATCCCCCTGCCACTCAGTCCTGGTGAAAAAAGGGGTTTACAGCCCCCTATTAAGTACGGACCCCCCAGGTCACCACTTGATACTGGCTTCTATTTAATTCCACCCAATTCCTTACCCATCCAATTGCACCCAGCAAATCCACACCCTCCCAAATTTCTGTTCTCAGAGCCTTTTACAAAACACCACACTCCCCAAAGTTATTAAAAGGATCACTACAATAAACCCCACATTTTTTAAGCACGGAAATGGAAACACAAAGGTGGTTCCTGGAAGACAGCTGGTAGCAAGGCTGGGACAGAATTCTTCATCCACACACTTTAACTGTCAGGCCTTGCAAGATAAAATAAGTGAAATGTGCATTTATTCGCAGCCTTTGGCCCATGTCTTCTACTATGCTGAACGTATTTCAGAAGTTTCCTAGATTTGTAAGGTATTTTCATGAATTGCAGCATGTTAAAAAAAGATTATAACATCATTAATTTCTCACAAGAACAAGAGTTATTCAGTATTATTTTCGACATCCTCAGGACAAGGGTTTTCTATGACAGTGCTCCTTAGTATTTCAATGATATTTTACATATCGGACTGAAAGAAAACAGTACAAAGCCTGGTAATTCCCTGAACCCATGGGTAGAAACACAGCAATACTTGCACTTCTTGATTGTATCTGAAGACAATCTCATTGAAATGTAACAAGCTGATAAAATGTGTTGGTAAGTTCTCAAATCCTTGAGGTTCCGCAGGCGTCCGAATTCTTGGAGGAAAACTTTGTGCTCAAAATGATAGACCAAGATGTTCTATTTGAATTGAATTTTAATTTAATTTTATCCTACCTGAGGCTGCTGAGTGGCAGTGGGTCTCTGAGGAGATGGAATAGGAGTTTTGGACAACATTTGGTTCATTTTGCTTACGACTAACTCGGTGATGTGCTGCCTGTCTTCGGCCTGGTGCTCCCCAATCAGGGGCATTGCACAGTCCATCACCTGCAGAATGAACAGGGCATCAGCGCTGGGAAGGAAACTCCTCCTCACCCCACAGCAGGGCACCGTGTGTATTTACAGCCCTGGTTTCAGCAGAAGTACACAGGAATTACAGGCATTATTTGTGTTCCATCAGAAAATAAACAAGAGAGCAGCGACTTCGCAATTCCTTCCCCTCCCCATCTCCCACAAAACGGAGAAAGAAAAAGAACCTTCCAGAAAAAGCCTCACTTCACACCAGGGCACACACTTTGGGAGCAGGAAGAGGAAGGACAGGGCTGATAAGGAAAGTGAGATTTCTCAGGCTGTGCAGTGATGGGCAGGAATTGCTCTCCTGGCTCAGGGGAGGTTTCCTCCCTCCCTTCCCTGCCTCCGTGGCTCACACCATGCTCTCCAGCTGAATTACCAGGGGAAATGCAGAGTCCAACTTCAGCTTCCTGGCAGTTCATGGCGTACTGCCAGGGGAATCTGGATCCTTATTGATTCATGAAAAACTTTAAATAACACCTTGTTACTATCGATAACCTTTTTTGAAAAGCAGTGTGGCTGCAAAGAATAAGTAAGAATTTGTACAGAGAAAGCAGGATGGCAGAGAGGCAGCTAAAAACGGGCACATTTCCATTCTAAACATGACAGGTTAATAGTGCTCTGTGGTTATTTATTGCAGCCATTCTGATGAATAAAACTAATACTGAATTCTGCCACTTCAGTGGGTCCCAAGCATTTGTTATTTCTCCAGAATATTTGTTATTTCTCCAGAATATCTGTTACTTCTCCAGTGTATCCACTTCTGCCACATCTGTGTTTGTTTCAGGGGAAACAAATAATTCACAAGGGCACTGGGCATTCCTACTTAGAAAATAACAGGATTTAATTCACTCTTGAGAAACTGCAATAGTTTTTCCATGTGCATCAGGACATGTCCATGCCACCTGCAGTGCTGCACTCTGGTGTTTCCCACAGGTCTGGGTGGAAGAATTTTGTTATCTGAGGGTTGCACAGGGATCAGTCTGAAGAGCAGGAACACACCCACATCGTGTGGATCCCTCCTGAGGTGGAACGGATTTAGTGGCAGCAAAACTCTTCTCAATCCCCCAACCTCCACAGAACATCTCCTTTATTAACAAAGAACAGAGCTTTGCCTTCCTTCTTTTAGATTTTCAAGAGTTTCTAAGAATTAGACACAGAAGTTGGGTGTTTAATGAGTTATTTGGATTTAAAAGAGCATTGCACCTTGCAGTAGTTGGGAAGGAGCTGCATTTATTATTTATAAATAATATAAACCTTGAGCTTTTCAAACTATGGTGACAGCTACAGAAATTCTTCCTGAGTGGCAAAGACTACTTTGTTCCTATAATGGGATTAGCTTGAAGTCCCAAATCATTTCCATAATTCTTCTGTTTGCTCATTTACAAGATTCACTGGCATTGTGCGTTGGCAACCAAAATACTGGCAATGCTTGTGCTGGGATTTTCAGATCTAGGAGTTCTCCTCTGAGCTTCCTCACAGCCAAAAGGCTTGAAGATAACCCCAGAGTAAACAATGGCATCATCATTGAACTGCGGAATGTTTCCTTAGAAATGAATGAATGGTTTTCCACTCTAGGCCCACATCAACAGCAGCGAGGAGATGTTTAATAAGTACACAGAAAGGTTCTTTAAAGTTTTTTAACAATCACAGTTTTAAGTGGAATGTCCCAATGTTTTCCCTTATTTGAGAGAAGAGTTGATCAACCAATGAGAGTTGTTATTTCTGGAGTGGTAAAATGTAGCCTTGCAGGTTAAGTCGCTCTTTAATATTAATTTCTGCTCACTTACTGCTATTTAAAAATTGTATAAACACTTCAAAGATCCACTTCCTTGTATCCTGAGCTGTTTCTTGCAAGAGGAATTTGCATCGTGCCTGGAGGCACCCAAAGTGCCAGGACTGTGAAGTGTTAATGGTGACTGAATATAGAACGTTCTGGTGTGAAGGGCATTGGGTGTTTGGTTCTCCACTGCAAACCATCTGATTTTCAGAGCAGGAGTGATGTTTGGGCTTTAAAAATCTGTTTTAATGAGAGCTATTTTTACAAACACACACCATAGGGTGTAGATGAACCCTCCTCTTACCCACCATCAGTTAAAAGTTTCACAAGCATGCAAAGAACCCTCCCTTTGTTTACCATCCACTTACATTAAAACAATTACTTGGAATGACTGTGAAATAAATTGCCTCCAATAAGGTCCTGCCAGAGGATTAGACAGGATTAAGATCTGGAGGATTGGGTTTGGACTGAATTCCTGCTCTTAAGGACTTCTACAACTGCAAGTTCACACATCAGCTTCCTTTGGGAGGTACTGCCATGGTGTTGAGCAGAACTTGTGGGAAAATGGAAAATAAGGAGCCCTGAGGTGTCAAATCTTCGTGTCCACTCTGGCAGAGAAGTTGTGACACTCCTTGAATGAAGAATTTTTGGGCATAGTCACAAATTGAGGCAGATTCAAACAGATTTGGCATTAAAACCAGAGCCCTTATCAATCTCTTATTACTTGGACAGGTTCTGACCTTGTTCAAATCCTTGGGTTTGTTGCCACAGGGGCACAAATATTGTTGGACAAAGGTGTGGCAACAGAGCACCTCTGCCACTCCCTGGCAAAGCAGCTGAGATCCAGGTGGAGGCTTTCATGGTGATTTTTGGTGTATTTTCTTTTCTTTCAGAGAATGCAGTCAATTTTCATTCCTAGTACAAGAGTTAATTACAACTGTTTTATATTTTTATTTTATATAAATGTATCTTAAGACTATTTTGAGCAACACCAACAGCTTTTAAATCCTGTGAGTGACTACAGGAATGTCAGGCTGGCATTTCCCCCCCTTCAAAAGATTTGACAAAGTTTAAACATACGCAAAGCTCCCTGTTTATAAATAGTCTATTTACAGCCTGTGCTAGATTTAAAATCCCATTTAAACCCAGCCAGTTTTTAGTTCAGCATATAGTTTCAGCTATTTAAAATATTGGAGTTTCCCACTAAGAGGATTTCATAGAAAAAAAAGGACATCTGTAATTTATAAAATCAAATACATTCCTTTTGCAGATGCCAGTAAAAACATGGGTCACTATGAATTACAGTCACTTAATTCATATCACTGTGAACTTGCATTTTTACATCAATGTACTTTCATTTCAGTAGCCAATCCTTAGGGATGAATTTCTCTTATCACCCAGGGACTGACTATGTATTAGTGGGAAAGGTGAACAGCTAAAATTTGGGGTGCAAGACTGAGACTGGCAACACAAAGAAGAGAAATTCTGTAATTAGGAGGGGAGATGGGATGGGATTTCTAAAGGAGCCAGAGCAATTATAAGATATCAGTAATTGCAAAGGGATCATGGTGTTTGAGGGAGAAATTCCCACTGCCACTGCCCACACCCAGCTCTGCTGCTCACCCCAAAGGACTGGGATGTCCTGGGCAGGGATTTGGGAAGGGCTGGGAAAGGCAGAGCTGGGGAGGTTAAAGGAAGGCCAAAGGTAAAGAATCCTGTGGATAAAGTGGGAAAAAGGCATTTCTCAGGATGCTGAAATGCAAGAGGAATGTGATGGAGCAGCCAGAGGGCCAGCAGTGCCCAGGGAGTCTGACAGCATAGATGGATCTTCTGGGGGAAAAGCCTAGGATTTCCAGGAGAAAACAGGATAAATGGTAAGTACAGAGGAAGGGGAAATTAAATCAGAGTGGTTTTGAAGGTCCTTGCTTGGGAGGGTGAGAACTGGGCCAAACCATTCCCTTTGGCCTGTGAATACAGCAATGCTCCAGAGCAGAAACTCTGGGAGACTTCTGAGTTTATCAGCAACTACAGCTGGATTTGGCTCCCTCCCTGAGCTGAGCAGAGGATATTCTGTCCTGGGTGGGAAGACAGGAGAAGTGGCTGAGCTTCTGAAGGATTCGAGGCCAAGAACAGAATTTCCATACAATTGTACACAAACACTGTTTCTTCATTTCATGTGTTGGTTTTCAATGAAAGATTTCTTCTTGAAATCCTTTCTAAGTCAAAAACACCACTTGGGAGCTAATTTTAATTTAGCTCAGGGCAAAATGAAGCAAGTGGGAAAAAGACACCTGCAGCAGCCCATTTAATCTAAAACAAAATCTGGGAGACTTCTGGGAAGCCACTCTAAAGGATTCTCTTACATTTGTTCTCTTTTCCTGCTCTCATCACCACACTCTGAGCTTTTAGTTAGTTTCCCAGAGCTTTGCTTTTCCAAGAATGAAACAGGAAAGATAATATTCAGTGGGATCAGAAATATAAACAATGCTCTGCTCCTTCCAGTACTGAAACCTCAGAAGTGTTAATTTAAAAAGGGGAAAAGTCCTTATATTTAAGAAGTTAAAAGTTTAATGGACCTTGATTTGATGTCCCATCAGGAAGAAGAGGGGAGGCAGTTAACCAGCTGAATGTTGCAGTGATGTGTTAATAAAACTCCTGTTTCTACAGCTTCTCTGATGCTTGGCAGCTGAGAATTCCCATTGAGGGGGGAAGAACAGACATTAAAGGAAGAGATGAGGCTGTTACACAGAATCATAACTTGGCCCTCATCCTGATCAACCTGACAGCCCCTCTGCTTAGCTGAGCCACCCTTTAATTAGCTCATTCTCCCTAGTAGGAGTTTGGAGCCAGTTCCTTGGAGCAGGGCAGTGGCAGGCAGGAAGAGCCCCCGTGTTCCTCTGCAGGAGGCAGTTTTTCCCAGGGAAGCACATTTAGAAAACCTGCTCTGTTAAAAGGCAAGGTTACCTCTTACATCCCCCACCTACAAATCTGCAAAGATCCCAAAGCTTCACAGAAGAACACAGGTGGTTTTGTGCTTGAATAGTAATATCACTTCAGTATTTTGTCCTCTTCAGCAAAACTGCTCTGGGTATCTGAAGAAAACTTGGGTGGAATGCTCCCCTAATTTCCATTCCCTCCAAGGGTGGGTGACACACACTTGTGTCCTCCTCCTGGAGGTGACACTGGCTGAATGTTCCAAGTGAAAATCAGGAAGAACAAATCTGCCAACGTTATTTCACCCATTAGGGAATCTGTGTGTTCCTTGCCAGGTGATCTCTGCAGGGTTAAGGTGCCAGTGGTACCCAACCCCTCATTTTTTCCTGAGGTGGGGCATCCCTGTGGGAACACCAGGCCCCAGCTCCCACGATGGAGCTACAGCCCAGGATTTCTGGTCTGACTGTCCTGCTCAGCTTCCTCGAGTGCACCATGCACGTGCCAGACTTAATAACATTTCTTTTCACATGCTGAAAGGACACAAAAGGAGAAAATTTTCCCTATGTTGGTGCAGACAGTTTTCCACTCTTCATTGTAGCCCAGAATTCTGTTAAAATTGCAGTGTAATAACTGTTGATATCATAATTTTTCCAGATGTTCTGGTGGATGTGAATTTTGCAAAGAGCCCCACATTTCAATGTCTTTTACAGATTCTAAATGTCCTTGTTGACGAGCTCTTCCATCTCCAAGACAATTCAGCTGATTCCAGACAACAGCAGGAATTATCACGCTTCCATCCACTCCTTTATTTTTTAATTGCAACAACTATTCTGCACCCTGATTAAAATGCGCTGTAAACCCAGCTCCCCATGGACCCTGCAGTTCTTAGAATTCTGGGGTTTAGAAATCGTGACTGTCTGTGGAATGGAAAATCAGGGGATTTGTTGAGAAGCAGGAAGTGAGGCAGTCTCAGCCCATTACAGAATTTGCAGTGGTTATTTCATTTTTAAAAAAAACTTCCCCTTTTTCTTTATCAACTTCTTTTGGAGTGAGGAGATTCTGGAGATCCTTGCCCACCTCCTGAATAAAGTTCTAGTGGAAGGTGCTGAAGAAATTGTGTGATAGGAAAGTGATGATAACTCATTTTATGGCTACACAAAGTGTTATTTCTCCATAAAAAAACTCAAAGGAAATTAAAAACTTCAACTTTTCAAAATTACCTACAGCAGAAACTTCTGATTCACGAGGACTCAGATCTTCAGGGCAATATTTAGGCTACAAATAAAAGTAAAGTTGTTTCCACTTCATCCTTAATCCCCTTTTCCAGGGCAAGGTATAATTTTGTTGGGCTTCCCTTGGGATGGTGCTATCTATAAACCTTCCAGGAAAAGCTGCTAAGCCTGCTCAGGAAAGAAATCATCAGCCTTGGCAAAATGTGCCATCCACATTGGGCTTTGTTTTGCAGTTTGTGTACATTTCCTCCAACACCAAAGACATTCCCATCCATAGGGTTACATTTTCCAGCAAGTTTTGCCACTAATTTGGACCTGTGGCTTTGTATCATGATTGAAACAGTGCTCAAAAATACACAGCCTTGCCTGAAACACAAATAAGCCAATGCCCAGCTATCAGAAAGGTTCTTTCCTTGGCTGCTTGCAATATGTAAAGGCAAATATTGAAAAAAAAGCAGGATTTCTTACCTCAAAAATATAATCTTTTCCATCCTTCCCGTGTACAGCTTTAACAGCACAGATGTCCAAACCACCAAATATTTCAGAACAGGTGTCAACCCAAAGCTTGTACCTGTTTCACAAAAATAATTCGCTCTGTGAGTGTCTCATCAGGCTCTTGATTTTCTAGAAGCTCACCTAATAATGTATTTAATATTACATTCCCCCTAAATTCAGAATTTTCACTGTATTGGATAGGTTCCTCTATCAGGAAAATGAGTGAGAGGCTCCATCCTAGATCGTGACTCAACTGTGTTCTAAAGGAGCCAGGCTGGTTTTATTCCTACAGCACTGAGCAAAAGCAGAAATCCAGGCAGGAAAACCCTTCAGGTGATGCAGAAGGACCAAAAATATGACATTATGTGGGTTGTGGAGCATGCAGACAAGGATTATGGTCTTCATGTAGGGTTACAGATAACTACAGCAAAACTCAAGTGGAATTAAATAATTCCAATGAATTCTACAACTCCTAAAAATGCTATTTCCTGAGTTGGGCACAAAAATTCTTCAGTTTATTTTGTGATGTCATGGTAAGAGACTGAGGATGGACTCTTCACCCATCCTACAAGTAGCAATATGATTTATTTTCCTTTTTTCTCTAAGAATAGAGAGATTATCTGACCAACAAGAGGGTGAGGAGGGATTTATTTAGAAGAAGAGTGAGGCAATTCCTGTGATTCCTGTAACACGAGCTCTGAGAGCCCAAAGGCAAGGGCTGGATCCCAGGACACCCAAGGCACTGGGAATGCTCAGTGACTCCCAGCAGGGCTGGGAAGGGAGGAAATGATCCTGGAATGATTCAGGAAAATGTCACCAGCTGAAGGGCATGATTTGCTAAAAAACCCCATTTTTAAAGCATTCATTTATCATGAATTTTCCTCTTTCCTTGGCTCACTTGAGTCTAAAGCAGAGTTATTTCCTCTTCCATCCCCTCTCCTGCCCCAGCCCTGGAGCCCTGATGATGGATTTGCCACCTCATAGTATTTTCCACTGAAAAAAACCCTGCTTTAATAAACAAAGCATTTGATTTCATTGTGGGATCAAAGGAAATTCCTTGCTGGGCTGAGAGTCTGAATCATGTATAAATATCTTCAGTAACAGCATCCTTTCCAAGTAAACTTATTAAGTCACATTCTTTATATTTTCTTATATCAAATCTGTTCCAATGGAAAAGTTTTTCTTTTTAGCAGAATGCAAAGAAATTGATTTGAAAAGATCCTGATGGTAATATTTGAGCAATGAAAATAATTTTTTTTCCTGGGAGAAACATGGTTTTTGTCCAATACAAGAGGTTTTTTTGGATGCCTGACAACTTCAACATCTGTAGATGCACTGACTGACTGGACTTTTTGTATGCACTTGCTTATAAATAACTTTTTTTTTTTTTGGCTGTAAAATATTGTGTATCTTAGAAAGTCACGAGGACAACAAAACTTGTCTTGAACATTTCTGGACTTGAAATGGAAACAAAACTGAGGACATTTTCTCTAAAACACTGCAGCATCAATCAGATTTATGAAAGTATATTTAATAGCCCATCTTCTGCCAACAACTACAGAGCTGGAAAAATCCATTTGGAAAGAGAGGTTTTGGATGGAGCAGCCTGGAGTGTTTGAAACCCAAGGCTTGCACAGTAGGTTTGACAAAAGGTCACAGGTCCTCTTTTCCCAGAGCCAGTGGGAGCAGCAGCAATAAAGGATAAAAGATAAAGGTAAAGGATGAAAGTAAAGGATTGCTCCCAGGGGGCAATACCAGGTGTGCCAGGTGAGGTGGGCACAGCTGGCACAGCTCTCTGGGCAGCAGGAGCTCTGGAATAGGGGGTAAATTAACCCTGAAATGTGCTGTTCCTCTGCCTCTCACTGTCCCTTCCTGCCACACTCTTCTTTCTTCTCTGAATTCCTACATTGAGATTTGTGTTCACCAGGCAGTGCTTTCAAGGCACTTCCTCCCCCTCCATGGTGAGTGTAAAAACCAAAATTCAGCAGAGCTGATGGGTTTTGCTGAGGTGTGAACCTGCTGCAGCCCTTCAGAAAAGTCTCTTTTCCCCCTGCTGGGCTGTGAGCACCCCATGGGCACTCCCACAGGAGCAGGCTGTGCCACACACCCCTTTCTCCCAGGGGAGCACATCCACCTTTCCCATGCTTCTGGCCTCACCAGCATGAGGGCAGTTTTGTTTTGTTGGCCGATGTGTTAATGGGAAAATGCCCATTCTGCTCTAATTAACTCCCACTGACAAACGGGAGCAGGAGCAGAACTCAGGGAGCATTTCCAGCATTTCCAGCAGGAGCAGGGCAAGGGGAACATCTCCCATCCTCTGGCACTGCTTTCCTGGGGGCAAAAGTGGAGTTTGTGTGTTCCACACAGCCCACGGCTGTAATTACACAGCCCAGAGCTCTCTCTGCCTCACTTTCTAGAGGGAGGTGGGAGGGAATGAGAAAGAGAAAATAATGTGGCTGCAGTCCATCCCCAGAGGGGAGATCAGTGAGGACACAGTCTAGACAGGGGTTGGGCAGCAGGGAGCTGGAATTCCCGTCTTTCTTGTTTTCACCTTTCCAGGGCAGGCAATGGTTCCCTTCCTGTGTCTCCCTCAGCTCCTAAGAGGCACCAAGTTGTAGGTTCCAGGCTTTAAAAAAAACCCCAAACAAACAACTCCACAAACCAGGACTACTGTTGAACTTTAAAACACTTTTTAAATTACACTTTTGCTGTACAGACTTTATTTCAGCTTCCTCTGATGGCAGCCTTTGGAGAAGCTGAACAACAGAAAATTCATAGCCATTCAAAAGCCTCTGGGATTTTGTTTTGCAGGGAAAAGAGGTTTATGTGTTGTGGAGCAAATGAGGAGGATTGAGAAAAGAGTTCTGAGCTTCAAAGTGGTGCTGCATGAATGTTTTCAACTGGACTGCACGAATTGTCCAGGATAAGAATGGGAAAGAAAAGGAAAAGCACAGTAAACCAAAGTACAGAGCTGGAATGATGGCACAGGGGAAATAAAGCTTCACTGTATCCCAGCAACAGGGCAAAAAGCCTCACAGTGCAGTTCAGTGGAAATTTATAAAATGAAAAGTAAGGAATCTGGGATTGAAAGTAGAAAAGAGAAATGGGATTTAAATAGGCAAAATGCAGACTGGATTGCTTGGTTATATAGAAGGACGGTAGGATGTAGGAGGAGGAAAGTTTTAAAGAGCCTGCATGGTGTGAGACTGGAGGGTAAGGGAGGGCAAATGAACAGGAGAAATGACTGACAGGTTGAATCTGTGAAATTCAATTTTCTGAAGGGAATTCCAGACATTTTCTAGGAGCAGAGTTGGATGTAGGAGCCCAGGGGCTCACGTAGCACCCAAGGCTGTGAGTGTGGGTGAGTAACTCTGAAGCCACATGGAACTGCTGGCTCTGCTCTTTCCCCTAACTGAGAGATTCCTCTTCCCCCAAATGAACACAATGCATGCACTTACTGTGACTCCTGTACCAACAATGGGATTCTTTAAAAATCCACTTAAAATAAAACACCGTTAATTTTTTAATTACCTTTTACACCAGACTCCACTTACTTATCTGACATAGCAATTTGTTCCAGCATGGCAGAGCCCGTGTTTGTCTTCCAGTTCCCGGATATGGAAGTTCTCCTGAAAGGGGGAAAACATTACAAAGACAGCCAGTGCTTTCACATGCTCATTGTCAAATGACTCTGCTTTTCCCATGCAGCAGTACTGACACCTTTTTCCCAGCTGGCAGCTTGTAACAGAGCACCTGAACCGTGGGGGGCTGTAAGAGCATTGTCAGGAGCACTTTGTACTGGAGGCACAAAGAATGGCTGTGAAATTTCTGTTCCCCGTTTATTTATTTAAGTTTTTTCTAAAAACCTAGCCTGCTTTGATGAAGGGGCAGTGTTAGAAATGAGCTGGTGCCAGCTACAAAGGCACTGAATTATGTGTAACACACTGCTACTGCAAAGGTAAATGTCAAGAGGTTTCAGCTCCTTTCAAACCCACCCCACTGTGTCCCAGCACTTGAGAAGCAATATGTTTATGTTTCTAACACCTCTGGAGTGATTTCAGATGTGTTTTGGAGCTGGATTTTGGTTTCCCCTCCAGTATTCACTCTTTGCTATTTACTGATACAACCTAAACACTCTGTGTCAGTTCACCTTCTTCTATTTAACATCTAGCAAAGAAAAAAATCAGTGTAAAGTTTTTTTTCCTCCGCAGACCTTAGGACTGCTCCCAGGGCTGAGAAGATTGCTGCTTTGTGAAGGCTAAATGCTGTACTGGGAATAGGCTATGGATGCAAGTTATGAAGTGTTTCCAGTTAGTAAAATCAAGGGAACATCTGCAATGTATTAAAAGTGTATCAGGCAGCAGCCAGAGCTTTCTCTCTATCTTCCATTAAGTTAATTACAAGGGTCAGTAGCAATTGTGGGGGAATGTTGACTTTTCTCTGGGACCCTCATAAAATTTGCTGGGCTCTAAAGCATAAAGTTCTTCTGTGATGCCATGTCCTGTGTTACTGTGGGAGAAAGTGGAGAGAAAAGAGGGAAGGGAAGGGATGGGAAGGGAAGGGAAGAGAAAAGAGAGAGAAGAGAAGAGAAGAGAAGAGAAGAGAAGAGAAGAGAAGAGAAGAGAAGAGAAGAGAAGAGAAGAGAAGAGAAGAGAAGAGAAGAGAAGAGAAGAAGAGAGAAGAGAAAAGAGAAAAGTGTTTGTTGAGTGCTGTGTGTAAGGAAACCTTGCCCAGCAAAGAGGTTGTGTTGTGATTTCTGCTCAGTTTTTGAGCTACTGTTTATATACATGTGCCTGCTTATAAATGAATAATTTTAGGCTCATTACTAGTCCACACAGACATTTGGCATCAGAGAGAAAATCCCACAAATCACAGTTCAATCCTCTTGCAGACTCCTCACAGGAATCCATCAGAATGCACTCTTTTAGGTGTCTTTTAGGAAGGAAGATGTGACCAAATCAGGGGAAATAGTTATCCTGAAGGCTTTTAGCAAGTATTTAGTTCAAGATGCTCAGCTGCAGTGATGGAACCCCAGCACCACTGACTAGAGAGGCAAAGATGGCTTGATTTAAGCCCTATTTTCCCTCCACACTGGCAAAAGCTCCTGCAGAAGTCTCCAAATTGATGCTTGGCTGGCTGTGAGGATGCTGCAGGGATCAGAGGAGGGATGTGGACACAGAATTAACTGGTGGCATCTCAGGAGACTGTGGGTTTGACACGGATGAACTCCGGAATGAGAGATCATGGTGAGCTGATCCAAAACTCCCCAACCAGACTCCCGAAGCCCTAGAGATGATTTCTGTAATTATATATTTGAAATACGTAGGTTTTCCACCCTTCTTCACATCTGATAATTGCCAAGAGTCTTTCACATCATTATTTCCTCCTCTTTAACCAAACACTGAACAATAAATAAAACAACTCTTACACCTTTAAGTGCTTTACACTTGGGCTTAACATGTTTGCACTCAATTTGGTCTTTGCAAGAAGGAAGAACTGTTTTAGAGTTGCTAAACAATTCATAGTAACCTGAGCTTCCCCTTTTCCAACACCTTCCTGCTTTATTTAGTAGCATTTGCAGTATCCAATCCAAATTGCTGGGACAGGGACTTGTCATCAGAAAAATATGCAGAAATGTCTGCCTACTATTCTTGGGTAGGCAGCCTTCTCTGTGGTTTGATCCTCCAGCACTATTCCTTTGCTTGATGTGCTTTACTTTTGGTTTATTGACCTTTTGATCAAAGAACTTTAAGCCCTGGACTCACAGTCCTGCTTTTGGAGGAGAGATTTAGATACAGAGCTTTTGTATTTCTGTTTTTCTACATGGTGTGTGACCCTTCTAAACTGGATTTCCTTGAAGTCAGCTGAATGCTGCCCGGGTGCCCAGGGCAGTTAAGTGTGTGTCACACAGCCTCCGCAGGGGCTGTGGTATTTACAGGGACCCAGTCCTGCTTTTTTGGCCATAATCTCCACTGACAGACGATAAGCACCAGAGTTTGGTGACTCATGGATCCACTTAAACCACAATTTCCCACAGAATTATAAAACTGAGGCTCTTAATAACTCTCTTTAAACTACAAAAACAAATGTTCAGCTGGTATTTTTTGTGGTGGCTCTCTAAGTGCTCTGTTCCTGTGTCACAGAGCAAAATGAGAACCAGCTGTAGAACAATATTCTACTGACATCATGTATATGTATGTGCACATGAAGAATTCTTTGGTAAATCTTCTCCTTTCCATGCTGCTTTGTAATAACGAATCCATATTTCATTTTGGTGTGTGATTTAAGTGTATGAAAGAATCTAGAGAAAAAAAAGATTGCTAGGCTTTTAGCATTTGGATGAACCCAGAGTTTCTGAGTAGAAACTTAAAAATAAATAAAAAGGTAGGAGGAACAGGCTGTCATTTTAACTTATTTTTGCTGTCCCTTAGGCCAACTGCTTCTTCTGCAAAGAAGAAACATTTATGTTTCAGAATGACAAATTTACCCTGGCTGACTCTTCCAAAATTATTCCTGACACTGAACAGCATTTAAATTTCAAGTTAAAGGCAAAAAAAAAAAAAAAAGTGGGGCTCTCTTCTACAAAACGTTGTGGTGCAATTTCTATCACAGGGGATGAGCCCAGTATTGCATCTGGAACCTGGGCACGCATTGGAGCTATCGAGAGCTGGGCCTTATCCCTAAACTCTGCCCTTGGGAGCCGTGGAAGTGGGGAAAATCAGCTCTGGTTATTGGAGAAGGGGAGAGAAGGGCAACACAACACAAGGAATCTTCCTGTCAAAGCACTGACAAGAGGGAAAAGAGAGGAAAAGCGAGAAAAGAGAGGAAAAGAGAAGAAAAGAGAGCAAAGGCCCATCCAGCCCTGCAGAGGGGCATGGAAGGTCTGTGGGGAGAAGAGGGACTGGGAGCAGGGGCAGAGCAAGGCTGGGGAATGGCACTGAGAAGAATCCAAGGCTGAGGGACATCCTGGGACTGGGAACAGCTGTGACATGAGGGGTAAGGACCAAGGGACAGGAAGGTTGGAGCAGTCTGAGAAAACAGCAGGACTGGAGTAAGGCATGGCCCAGACAGGAGGAGAGAGGGGACATTGGGGTGGGGGCACGTGGAGCTGCCAGAAAAACTAGGATGGGTGTCCTCAGAGAGGGGAAAGCCAGGGAATGTCAGGTCTGGAGCAGCAGTGTGAGACAAACGAGAGAATTGGAGTTAACTCTCCTGGAAAGATGGAGGATGAAAGCTGTATCTTCTGCTTAAGATTCCGGAGCCTGTAGGGGAGGTGAGGAAGGCCCAACACACCTGAGTTCCACAGGGAGCTTCAATCACAGTCCTGCATCACTGCAAACACTGAATATTCCAGAAACCTCTGAGTCCTTGTGGGCTTTTTCAGTGTCCTGCTTTGGTCAGTGTACAGCTCGAATTTCCAACACGCTGATTTTGCAATATTCAGTGAATTCTGGTTCCAGGTGGAGCACAAGGACTGGGTGTCCACACTGAGGGTGGATCTGATCCATGGGAACTGTGCTCCACCAGATCTGTGCTTTCCTGAGCCCCTCACGTGTGAGGGAGCAGGGATTTCTGAGCTGTTCTGGGAAGGCCAGACCTCGGATGTTCTTTCGCAAGTGCCCCTTCAGCACCAGCCCAGGGCAGAGCAGCAGCTCCTGTGCCAGCAATGTCTTGGTGAGAAGCCAAGAGTGTGTGGCCTTCCAATATCAACTTAAGGAGACAAATTCTTCCCCTTCTCCCACCCTGGACCAAAGTTTCTATTTCCTCATGGCCATTCTAAATTATCTGATTCTTAACATCAACCCTGTCTTTTAAATTATAAAACATTTTATGGATTTGCTTTAACCCAACTCCAGCTTCGGCTTCTCTCAGTATTTGTGGTTTGCTTGCAATTCTTTACTGATAAAGAACCTGACTGTACCTTACAAATAATTTACAAGGATTTGCTGATCCCTCCAGTGTTCAGGAGTTCCTTGAGAAATATCCCTGTGCCTGGATGTGGGTGTGGATATGTAACTGTGTATTTTTATCCATGTTCTGTTACATTTTCCCTGCCTCAGGATTGGAAGTGTGAGGGAACAAAGGCATGAGATGATCTACCTTCTCTCAAAATGAGAAATGAAACAAATGTTGGTCAGATTACACTGCTTGATAATTGTCAGAGAGTAAAAGTCTGCATAAGCACAGGTACCAGAGCTGAGCTGCTGCATCACAGCTCGGTGTGCTGCTCCAGCTGAGTGCTGCCTGTGCAGCTGAACCATCCCCTGAGCCCCTCCTTAGCCATGGCCTTTAAACAAACACCTGGGCTCCAGCGTGAGGAGAGGTCTTTGTGCATCTCTGTGAAGGCCACTGCAAGATTGAATTGTTTCTTTGATGTGTTATGTTGAAAGGAGAGGACTTGGTTCCATTGAAGTGTGGCAGTCCAGGTTTGTTTGTGTGAATGAATGCCACCCAACTTCTCCTCAGAGGGGGGAGGAAAAATTTGAAGAAAGTTTGTCCTTAAATTGATGAAAAGGTACGAAGGAATCTGAATTAACAAATCTTCTATGAAACCAAACCTTGTGCAACTGCTCCATTCTTTAAATGAAAATAATGAACAGAAGTTAGCAGAAAAACCCCTCTGGCAGGCTCACCTGGTGCCTCATTCTCCTCCTCCCAGCCACAATCAAATGATAAAAAGAATTTTGATAAATCCAGAAAGTTTAAAATACCCTTTCCAGAGGGTGTGACAAGGGAGGCATCATCTCAGAGGCTCATCCAACACCCTGTAACCTCACTGGTGCTTATCAATTTTGAAACAAAAACAGGAAAGAACATAAGGATTTGGCTCACATGTATGCCTTGTAGTTACTGCCTATTTTTTGGATCCTGATGTCATATTTGGAGTCTATGAAGGGCTCAGTGGTGGCGTAGGTCTGAGTGAGTGCTACCACGCTGGCTATGTCCTGAAAATCGTAGTGGTTGTCTACCTTGATCTGGAGCCATCGAGCCACAAGAACACAGCACAGACAAGAGAAAAGAAGAGTAATTAGGAATGAAATTTAGAATTCGTTTGCAAATGGCATTCGTGAGAAGCATGGTTTTGACAACATTTAAAAAAATCTGATATTTTATCTGATTTCTGGGTTCTATAACATTCCTGCTTTGAAATATTTATTTTTCTAGGCAAAAATATTACCTGCTAATTTGGAGAAAGCAATTTGCAGACACTGGAATTTGATTTTGCTCTCTTTCTTTTTTTTTTTGTTTTTTGGGTTTTTTTTAAGTGGTATTAGTCAGTTCTAGATCTGCAGGCCTCAGAAATTTTTTTTTTTTAGGTGCGACATGCAATTTCAATGGATGTAGATTCTTGCTGGTTCTGTAAATTGCTCAGGTAACTAAACATGTTAGTGCTAGTTCTGCTGCCTGGAGCCCACCAGGAATTTTCACACCATGCCATCAGCTTGTCCCGGGAGACAGGAGCTGAAGGATCTGATCCCTGGC
>VWZV01000271.1:135560-203990 GCA_013397155.1 Irena cyanogastra
AGGATCTGATCCTTGGTGAGGGCAGGAGCTGAAGGATCTGATCCTTGGTGAGGGCAGGAGTTGAAGGATCTGATCCTTGGTGAGGGCAGGAGTTGAAGGATCTGATCCTGGTGAGGGCAGGAGTTGAAGGATCTGACCCCTAGTGAGGGCAGGAGTGGAAGGATCCAATGCCCTGGCAAGGGCAGGAACTGAAGGAGCTGATCCTGGTGAGGGCAGGAGCTGAAGGATCTGATCCCTGGTGAGGGCAGGAACTGAAGGATCTGATCCCTTGCGAGGGCAGGAGCTGAAGGATCTGATCCCTGGGGAGGGCAGGAGCTGAAGGATCTGATCCCTGGTGAGGGCAGGAGCTGAAGGATCTGATCCCTGGCGAGGGCAGGAGCTGAAGGATCTGATCCCTGGGGAGGGCAGGAGCTGAAGGATCTGATCCCTGGTGAGGGCAGGAGCTGAAGGATCTGATCCCTGGCGAGGGCAGGAGCTGAAGGATCTGATCCCTGGGGAGGGCAGGAGCTGAAGGATCTGATCCCTGGTGAGGGCAGGAGCTGAAGGATCTGATCCCTGGCGAGGGCAGGAGCTGAAGGATCTGATCCCTGGGGAGGGCAGGAGCTGAAGGATCTGATCCCTGGTGAGGGCAGGAGCTGAAGGATCTGATCCCTGGTGAGGGCAGGAGCTGAAGGATCTGATCCCTGGCGCGGGCAGCAGCTCAGGGGCACAGGGCTGGCTCCAGGCAGCAGAACCATGATTCTCCTTTCCCTCTGCTCTGGAGAGGTTGGGCTCTGCAGGCTGGGATTTCCCAGGTGTGGAACGCTCTGCTGAGGCGGTGAGTGACACTAAACCATCAGTTTTTACAGCTTGAAAGAAGAGGGGGACGGAAGAGTGAGGAATGCTGGTCTAGGGGAGAGGAGGAGGAGATTTTGGAGGGCAGAGGGAGGACAAGGCATCACCTCTGGGCAGGGAGAGTGTCCTGGGGTGACTATTTGATGTTTTTTCTTTTTATTCCTAAATAGTTTGTTAATAAACTAACTCTCAACACTAACTCTTAAACTAACTCTTTATAAACTGAAGAAGCAAAAATTAAAAAAAAAAAAAAAGAAAAAAACCAGGAAGAAGCAGTCTCTGCGCTGTGCTCCCGGAGCCTGTCTCCCTCACACCGACAAGTGCAAAACAAAAACCGCGCCTGCCTGCTCATTCCAGACAGGTCCTAAAGGTCCTAAAGGGTACATAACAGCATACCAAACACAAACAGGGACAGAAAAAACCAAGACGATTTGGGGATAAAAAGAAAAAACATCAAAGAGTCACCCCAAGACAGAGGGCAATCTCTGTGGGGAGCTCAGAGCTGGGGAAGCAGGCGGTGAGAGGGGCCCGGGAGAGAGGCCTGGGGCAGTGGAAAACAGGAGAAACAGGAGAGTGGGGCTCTGATCCGAAGGGCCCTTCAGAGCGGCGAGGAGAGGCAGGAGCAGCATTTCCCGTGGTGGCCAGCATGAGGAGTTTGCAGCTCTTTGCAAGCCCAGCATCCTGCTTGCTTCTCCTTCTCCTGGGACTGGAAAACCTGAGGGCCACGGCTGGGAGGTGGCACAATAAATGGAATTTGGTGGATTTAAAAGCCTGAAGTCTAAGTATTTGCACGCAGCTCTCAGATGGAGAAAGATACGGAGTAATTTGGCATTTGAGAGCCACAAAGCAGACACAGGCCTGGTTTCAAGTTGATTTTCTGAGAACTGGCTGGCCTGTGTGGGTCTAAGCGGGACCTCTGGAAATGCTGCTGCCAGCTGTGCCCTCAGGGAGGGCTGGCTTCCAGGGGAGCCTTCCTTTGCTCTCTGATTGCATTCAGTCTTGCAGGGGTTTAAATATTTCATGGCTAAAAGAAAAAAATCATTTCTAGACATTTGATACGAGGAACATTTCTGTGCATTATTTCCCTTTTCTCTAAATGAGAGGTGAATATCCAAAGAACAGCATAAACATTCTAACACTTCATATATGCGATCCACAGAAAGTGCAGATTAATTAGTGGTTCAGTCTACCCTCAGTTAAATTAGCTGCTGGACTTCCAATGATTTACTAAATATGAAACAAAGCAAAACAGTCATAGGCAAAAAATAACAGTACAAGTTGTAATTAAATCAGTTTTCTATCTGAAAATAGTGGCTTTGGAGATTCAAGATGATAAATGTAACTATTCTCTCATTAACTATTTTAAAATCTAACCACTTCTAGCACTGAAGTGTTTTCAGTGAGTGAAGTTATCCTGCAAGGACTAGAAATCGTCACTGATAGCAGTGAAAATGGGATTTAAATGCTCTCCCATTGGCCCTGCACTGTGAGATAAGTGACACCAAAACATCTGTACTCACCACTGAAATGCAATTACTTTGGAGAAAGAAAGCAGCAGTTATACAGAGGTATGAAACAATCACAGACAACACATCAAGATAGGAAATCAACGTTCAGTGTCAAGCTGAAACCAACAAAGAACCAAGGCAAAACCTTCCCACACTCCCAGCTCCAAAAAGTTGGATTGTGCAACAGACTCTTGAAGAGTTTCAGTGCAGACAATAAATTAATAAACAAGGTTTTGCTTCCAGAAAGCATCTCAGCACAGTTCAAAGCACATCCCACACAGGGCAGCTCTCAGACTGCAAAGGCCCCATTGCAAAAATACTTTGGGCATTAATTTTCCTAAAGAGAGATGCTTTCTTAGCATGGACAGGCAGAGATTTGCAGGGGGGGATCCAAGACAGAGTCTGGGCAGATAAAAGGTAAAATATCAGGGAAGGAATGAGCATGCACAGGTAAGGGACAAACCCCAGGCTCCCAACATGCAACAAGAAGCATCTGCACCTTTCCCATGCCTGAGTGAGCATGTCCAATCTTCACAACAACAGGAAAGGTTGGCATTGTGAGCTGGGGGAAACAAAACAGGCACATTAGAGAAGAGAGCAACCACGAGCTCAGTGATTAAACAGCATTGTCTAGGGAAATTATTGAAGCATGATCATCTTGTGGCCAAAGCTGTTCGGCCGTGTGGAGCCTCACACTGCTCATCCTCTGTGTTCTGGTGACTTGCTGGGTGTATTTTCTGAGCACAGTGTTATTCCCAATACAGCCAGTTGGTGTTCTTAACTTTTCTTAATGTTAACATTTTTGGTATGTCTTTTAACTTCACTTTTTAAACTGAATTTTTTGCTGTTTCCTATTTTAAGTTTTGCCTCTGTGTTTTCTGACCCACAAACTCACACTCTCCAAGGCTATAATCAGCAATGATGCCAAATTAACCACCTTTTCCCCTTCATTTCCACTATTCAGCAGGGCTGTAAATACATTTTCTGACCACTTATGAAAGCAGTGATGTCTAATTCACAAAAACTTGCTTCAAAGGCAAGTATTTCTGTATCTTGTGATACAAAACATCCGGGTTTTCTAGGGAGAGCTCCAGCTTCTGCACAGAATGCAGGGAATAATTTGGAATAATCCAACCACTGAGTAGGAAATCAAATATGCAGAAGCATATGAAAACACTTTATCCAGTGAAATGGGAATGCTTCTGTCTCTCAAAAAGTGCTGTGAATGACCACTTTTACTGCCATCACTCACTTGAAAAAGTTTGAGGTCTCCCAGTCATGGCCATGGTTGGCACTGCTTTTTTTCCACTTAAAATTTGCATATATTGAACCTCTACCAATCAAGCACAAACCTCATTTCACAGAAGAGGTTTATAACTAGGAATAAGAAGCTGAACACCTTCAGTGTGTAATTAAAATGGGTAGCAGCAGGACAGTGTTACAGGCTCCAAACCCTCCCTTTGGTGCCACATTTCACACAATAAATACAATCAGAGACAAAGCTGATGCTCTGGAACATAAACTGAGAATTGTTAGAGGTTTTATGAGACACTGATTGGTTTCAGAATAACCAAAACACTTGCATTACACAGTGAAGGTCACCTCTACAGGAATTTAGGAACGAGTTCTTGCTAAATTGCAGCAACCAAAGTTCCTGCTTAGTCAACATCCAGTCACTGGTGTATCACTTTCAGATTCTAAACCAGGCTCTTATTTTTCAATTCTTGGGGGTAGGAGGGGAACAAATCATTGGCAGACTGGAGATTCGTCAGGGCAGCAGCACATTTCTGTGTCTGAGCTGCAAACCACTGCAGTGGGGTTTGCCATGGAAGTGCTGCAGACCTCTGAGCACAGCAGTGCAGAGGGCACTCCTGTAATTAACAGGGCACAGAGTTTCCTGTGATCCCAAGGCTGTGGAATCCTCTGTGGGCCACAGCAACCATCACAACTCACACTAAAAAAAAAGAAAAAGAAAAAACAGAAATAAAAAAGAAAAAAAAAAGCTTTCTCCCTCAGATAAATGCAGTAACATTATTTCTCTGGACCCTGATCCTGAGATTCCACGTGCTCCACCACATCCCAGCACAGACTGAGGGAAGAGGCTCTGGATGCTGCAGCTCCAACTTCAGAGAGGAAAACACCAGGCAGGCAGAACTCAAAAATCCCAGCACTTCTCTTGTTTGCAGCTCTCCCTGGGACAGGTCCACCAAGTTCAGCAGTGGTTATTTTGGGGTTTGAGCAGCTTTTCCTTTATTCCTGCTCTGATATTATTTATTCCAGTTTTTCCTCTGCCATGGTGCAGCACCTCTCTGTCCCCAGCCCATGGCCAGGGGATTGTTCTGCCAATGAAACCTGAAATGTCCCATGGAAAACAAAGAAAACTTGACCTGAATGCTCCCATCCCATTTCCCAACCTGCTCTTTTCTGGTCATTTTGGCAGAACAGGCACCCCTCAGACTATTCCTGCATTTGGTGAACATTATATATGATACAAGTGTGATAGGGACAGTGAAAAATTACCAGCTCCATGGATTTCCCTTTAATTTGCATTATAATTACTGATAATTATCATTTATATTGTAATTACTGCTATAAAAGCTGTTTGATTTGAAAAGTATCACTGAGGGGAAAAGCCATTTTACAAATTATTACGAATTTTTTGAAAACTTTCTTAAATTCAGGAAAGTACAAATTCTACTCTGACAATTAAAAACTGAGGGGAAAAACCTAAAGAGCAACCAGAGAAACTGAGAAATCTGCCAAGTTCATAAATGTGAGAGATGGAAGTGTCTGCACTGCATGACCCCTTTCCACATACATATAACATACACAAAATACAGCAGAATAAAAAAATAGGATTACCAGGACTTCTAACTTAAATAGCAATGCAATAAACCACCATTATTAATTAGACAGAAACCAGAATATATGGAATAAAATTTTCAAAATTTATAGTCATATGTGAATATGATTGGATTGGTAATAAATATTGGTAGCACCTGGAAAAGCTCCTGGCTCGTTGTGGGAACACATATGCAAACAGCTGAGGAGCACACTGACATTGGCCAATCCAATGCCATTAATCAAAATAACAACAGTGAATATTCCAATTTTATCCAGGGAGGATAAATGTCACTTCTGGAAGAGCATGAAAATCTAAAAAGCCAGTTCATTTCATTATTCCCTTAATGATGTCACAATAGGAAGGATAATTATTATTCATTACGGTTTCTTAGCATTTCATCTGCAGCAACCTTTTAAAATTGAAGATTTTTTATACTATGAGCTTAAAAGGAAAATACTTTATTGTACCAATCTTCAGGATCTAGCTACTTAAAGATTTCATAACTGTGCTTAGCTTGTTTTTACTGTAGAAAGGAATATTCTAGTTTGATAAAATTCCACAATACCTCCAATATCGCCCTGGCTAATCTGTGGTGCAGGTAGTTAATTCAGTGACCCAGGAGGTGGCTACAGAATTACCCAGCACTGTCCTCATCTGGATTGTTGTTTGCATTTTTCCATATGGAATGGAAATCCCTACCCTTCCCTACTGCAGAATTTTTCTGGGGTTTCTAAGTAAATCTGGTTAATAGAGTGTCATCCTGCAATTAAAAGTCTATTAATTTAAATTAAAACCTTCAAAATCAAGCTTCATACACTGTGGTGCTCAATGGTTTATAAGTTCTACTGCAATTTAAATATTTTTGAACTATTTCAATACAAGCTAGTTTTTTTCCCAATAGATATAATTTGAATTCTTCTAAATTTACTTTGAGTTCTTTTAACCGAGACATAGTGTGAAATATAATCAAAGACTTTTATAAAAATAGAACCAGGCAAAGATTATCTGCTAAAGAAAAAAAGTCAAAAAAACCCCTCTGCTGGCAACAATACAGACAACAGAGTTTTCTGAAGGTGGTATTCACCCTGCTTTCATGTCCTTGGGGTTGAGCTGACTAGAAAAGCCACAATAGGGAAAAAAAAAAAGAGGGGGCGGAGAAGCAGTGACAAAAAACCCCAGATGTTGTTTAAACATGACTTACCTCAAGTTCAGTGTTTAAATATTTATCTTTCCAATAATCCCCAAGCAAAGTTCATTTAACCACTCTAGTTCCATGTAATTTATTTGTGGAATATGCATCAGCCTAAATCTAATTTTGCTCTGCTTACTTTGGAGAAAGGAAATTAAAAGTGAAATAATGAAGGTGGCCTTCTATTCATTTTCTTTTTTTTTCTTTCCCAGAAACAGGCAGGAAGAGCCCTAAATCAATAAACAAGCAGCAGATGTACTTTCTCTGGTCTGTTTGGTTTGCAGAAAACACAATTTCCAGATCGACTGGGGGCTCAGCCAGGCAGGAGCTCCGTCACCAGCAGGGCCAGCCCAGCCCTGGCCTCTCAGCAGAAAACCCCACACTCCACCAGCTGCTGGCCTCAACAAACACAGGCACAGCTTTGGGGATGTGGAGCCACATTTTCCCCTCGGCAGCTAAAAGTAGGTGCAAAACTGTCTCTGCAATGGGTAAGGTTTAGTACCCCCAAGCCAAGGGGGAGGCTGAGGTGATTTGTCTTTTTAGCTAGGGCAGTGAAGAAACTAAAAGTTCAAGGGGATAAAAAAGAGTAGAGCTTAAATTTATTAGTGGGAGAGGAAAATGTGCCTTATCTGTGAGTCCTGGACCCAAAATTGAAGGTTCAAGTGGTTTGTGAACCAAGTGCAGCACAGGTCCCAGGGCTACCTGAGTTCCCAGGGACATCAGTGGGAAATGGTGCAGAATTGAAGTTCTGAGCTCCCTTTGGGACTGCCACCCCCACCTGGAGAGGCTGGAGCTGGACAAAGCAGCTCCCCGTGCCCCCTGAAATCAGGCAAGGCTGGAGGTGATCTTGAGTCATGGAGTGACTCCACCAGATCACCAGGAAATCCACCTTAAACATCTTTGTCCCCACAACTGGTTTGTCTGTTGAAAAATCCCAGTGATCTAAATGAACACAAAGTGACCTGATGGCAGAAAGTCTGCTGTTTTCAAACCTGCACAGCAGGAAAACAGAAATTGTCACTAAGAAGGAAACCACAAAGTGTAATTGCAGTGAATCAATGAGAGCAGCTCCCACAGATCTCTGGAAGAAATTCTGAAGACAAAAACTCTGCAGAAACAAATTCTGCTTTGATTCTGGTGTGTCAGTGTTTAATTCATCCTTCCACCAACTGTTTGAAAAACTGCTGCCTCAAAAGTCAAGTAACACTTTGCCACCTTATAAAACAATTACCCAAATTGCTGTGACTATAAACTATAAGGTTTTTTTTACTGTAATATTTCAGAGGTGACAGCTCTAAACACCCTCCTGTTTGAAGCAGGCTGTAGTTCATACGGAGGCACTGGAATTTAAAATCCATAAAAGCTCACCTATTTTGTGAAATGCTAATCTAACTCTGAATTTTCACGTGATTGTACAGGTTTGGTACAGGATGTGTAGTGTGACTTCATCAGGTAAAATGAAAGTAGATTTTAGAGGTAATTGGAACGCCAAATGAGAACCAGGGAGGAAAGAACTGAGCTAAAGCATTGAGTAGGCAACAGGTAAATTATGGATTGTTGGAATCTGAAATGCAAAGAACCCTCAGAACTTTGGGCCTCTAAGCCAAAGCTTAGAATTAAACACAAGATTTGATCTGAGGCCTTGGAAAAGACTTCCAGACTTAAGTGTTAGAAGTGAGAATGTGGATTTATAGTTCAAAACAGAGACACATTAAGCTAAGTAAAAGAAAGTTTAGAGTTTTAGAGTTCGAAATATAGAAAAAATAAAAGTAGTTACAGAAGTAAACAAGGAGTTTAGAATGCAGTACTGTAGGTTTGTGTGTCATAACATGATTAGCTAAAAAAACTTACACTGTAGCATGAGGCCATAAAACGAAATATTTGAAGATTAGGTCAAAAATATAAATATCCTTGTTAGCAGTATTTTATTAGTCAATAAGTCTTTAAAAATCTTGTAACTAAGGGTCTTGTGACCTTCTAAACCATGCTGTAACAATGTGAGCCAAATTCACCCTGCCTACCTGTGTAGAAGATAAAAATAAACGTCATCATCACAACAACTCAGAAGTCCCATCTCAAATTCCTTCCAAAATTCCCCATAAGTGAATTATCACAATGGGTGTGGAAAATCCTGCCCGGTACTGTTCTCAAATAAGATTCATTTGCCACAATGAAGAGAAAATCAGATTGATATGCATAAAAAATTGCACTCTGTGCACTGGCAGAAGCTAAAGCACAGAGCAGGCTGTAGACTCAAACTGCCTGACAGCTGGAAGGGACAAGGAGGTGGCTGTGGCATGTCCCATGACAGTGAAAAACCCTTGGAAAATCTGGACAATCCCTGTGCAGCAGAGTCCAGTGCTCCCTGACCCAGCTCCCAGGCTGAGTGTGAGCTCGCACCCATCAGGGCAAGGCCAGGAGGGGAAGGCCAGGAGGGGATGGGCAGGTGGGGAAGGGTAGGTAGGGATGGGCAGGAGGGGATGGGCAGGAGGGGATGGGCAGGTGGGGAAGGGCCAGTGGGGAAGGGCAGGAAGGGAAGGGCCAGTGGGGAGGGGCAGGAAGCCCCACGGAGCTGAGCTGCCCTGGCAGAGCTGCCCCTCCCCAGTGAGCTCTCAGAGTGATGGCCCTTGTTCATTCCTCTGTCACCTGTCACCTCCACAGGGCAAAATATCCCAAAGTCTGGGGTCCAGGGCAATCACCCAACAGCAGGAGCCCAGTGGATTTCGTGCAGGACTCTGGGGGCTCTTGGAAGACAATCAGTCATGGCAATTTATGCCCACTGCTGTTGGTTGGCACTAATCATTGGAAAAAATTACAAGGCCCCTGACAAATGTGAGATTTAGTTTTAGCATTTTTGCGTTCTAGACGTTCAGTTGAAAGTATTTAAATCTCTTCTACATCTAGAAGATAGTGGATAACTAATTTGTACCTTGTCATAAAATACTTTTTAAATTTTGTTCTGAGCATAATATTCTTCTATTGATTATATAATTAATTAGATTGTCCTAGATAGGAAAGTCTTCAGGACACCCAGAACATAGCTGGACGTGTTGTTCTGGAGAATCCTGGACAAAATGTACCTTAGGGACCGGTAGAAAAGAGCGTTTACCCAACATATTTCTTTATTATTTGAATTTTGTGAATTGAATTTGGTATTGAATTTGATCAAATTGGTCTATTTAGATAATCTGTAACAGCAGCCCTGTGATGGAAACCAATCAATGGCTGCCAGTTAATTCCTTCATCACTTCCCAGCGCAAGGTTTGGGATGGGCAGTCCCAGAGATGCTGACCCCAGGCCCTGGCACACCTGCCTGGGGTTTCTGCCTCCCTGCAGCTGGAGCTTCCAGCCCTCCTCATCCCTTCCCTCACATAAAAGAAGTCCCTTCCTTCTAGGTAAGAACAGAGATGTTAACAGGTCTAAATTATTTTCAGGTGTTAGTCCTGGGCTTGGATCCAACCTTATGATTTGAAGCCAAAACTTTAGCCTGGGAAAGTAAAAAAATCCAAGTGTGGCTGCATGAAATCAGGACATTTTGTACAGGATTCCTGGCTCAGTGTTTGGTGTGGATCTAAAGGCTAAAAACTGGACCCAATTCTAATAATTCTGAATATTTGTGGGTTTTTTTCTAACAGGCAGAGTGTGTCTTGAGGGGGATGGGAATTAAAAAGAAAAATAATCAGAGCACTAATATTTGTAGATCTGTTCAGAAATGAAATAAATCTGCTGCTGTAAAACCTGTACAGTTCTCTCTAAAGGTAACAAGCTACTTTGGGCACACCTAAACCTCAGCCTCAACGAAATACATTTTCATGAGCCTGGATGGGAATGGTGCAGGTCATGTTAATGAATTTTCAATTCCTAGGCTTGATTTGGGTTGTGACAAAACACAGAATTATTTCAGCAGCCCTGTCCTGCATGCCAATCCAGAGATGTTCTTTATTACTCTCTAATCAAACCTTGGCTTGCTTCCTCATGAAACATTTTCCGTTATAAAAAGAGCATGCCCACAGCTTACACACATCCAGATTGCCACAGCAACCAAAGCTCTGAAGGTGAAAAGGATTCCTGAACTCTGCATTTATGTCTGTATTCCACTTCCAACATCAGCCAGGAAATACAGGCGCAGATCTGCGCTGAGTGGGATTTGCATTAATAAGGAATGCAGGGAAAGAGCAGTGCCTCCAAAACACACCACCGGGATATTTCTCCTCGTTATTCTAAATTAAATCTGCGATGAAATAATTTTGTTTAAAATGCCTTTTATTGCGGCTTTTATTTGTAATTGGTTATTCCCTGTAACCAGCGATTGTTGGAGGCTCACAAGCAGAGCATTGAGAGGTTTCCTTTTCATGAATGAAGTTCTGTCCAGCCTGCGAACAGGGACGGCAGTTCAGGAAAATGCCCAGAAGCGCAGGGGAAGATCGAGGGCTGCGAGTGCAAACGGAGCTTGAAACAGGACAGCTTTGTTTACTCGCCCGAAATAAGATCGCGGGGCTGGCTTTTAAATCCAAACTGGAAGCAAACTTACTCGAAGGAGATAAAACGCTCAGAAAAAGCTTCAGATCCGCGTAAAAGCTGGTTTTGTGGGAGCTTTTGGCGATTAACATTTCCACTCCCGCGCCGCCGGCCGAGCTTCTTTGGGACGATGTCACCAATAAATGAGCTTTGAACCGCGGGAAGGCGGAGCCGGGGCTTGCCGCCGGGGCCATAAATAAGAGGGTCCCATGTCAGGGAGATTTGGAGGCAGCGAGCACCGGCAGCGCTCGGAGCGAGCACCGCGGGGCGAGCATCCCCGGGCCAGCATCCCCGAGCATCCCAGCGCGGCCGGGACATCGCGGCGGGCGTGCGGCTCCAGCAGAGCCTTTCCCCCGTGCGGAGCATGAGCCGAGCGGGCAGCCGGAGCCCCGGGAGCCGAGGGGCAGCGCTGGTGCTGGCGCTGGCGCTGGCGGCGCTGCCCGCGGCCGTGTCCGGCTGCAGCTGCGCGCCCGCGCACCCGCAGCAGCTGCTGTGCGATGCTGCGCTCGGTGAGTCCGCGCCCCGCGGAGCCGCTCCCGCGGCTCTTCTGCAGCGGGGGGGATNACATATTTTATATATTTGTATATTAGATCCTAACTTAGAAAATACCTGAGCTTTCAAATATCTGCTGCTATATATAGCAGTATCTGCTATATAAAAAATATCCTATCTCCTATATATAAAATATCCTATCTAAATATGACTGCAATATGTAAACTGCTCATTTAGATATTTTTATAGCACTTCAGGGAAAAAAAAAACAAACCAAACCAAAACAAACCACCCAAAAAACCAAAGGACCATGAAACATACGTCCCCAATGCTAACTTGCTGGAACTTTTGAGCATTGTTCTGCTATTCTATACTTTCTTTAATGTGTTCCTGGCATTTTCTGTCATTTTCTGGATCAGGAAGCTGACGGGCCCTTTATTTTCTGCAGATAAACTGGCTACAGCAGCTCTGTGTGAACGTAACTCTCCCGTTATGGGACAATTGTGCCTCATGACAGCCAGGCAGCACCATAGTTGTCAAACAACTCATAGAAAGAGCCTAAAGATCCCAAAATTAGGCTGCAGGGGGATGAGAAAACGTGACATTTTGAGAAAATGTGACATTTTGCAGCCTTTTGATTTCATTAGCTCAGGCTAAGGCTGGTTAGCTTCCATGGGGTGTGAAGAGTAAATGTAGAACATGAGTTTCCAAAGTGCCACAGAATTAGCATCTCTATGGGGCAGGCAATACCTTCTGCATACTNCTGCCGCTGCGCGCCCGCGCCCCCGCAGCAGCTGCTGTGCGATGCTGCGCTCGGTGAGTCCGCGCCCCGCGGAGCCGCTCCCGCGGCTCTTCTGCAGCGGGGGGGATGGGGAAAGGGTGATGGGAGTTGTTCTGCACTGCCCCTTTCGCAGGGAAAGAGGTGCCGGGGGTTACTCTGCTTCCCGCGCGCTGCCAGAAGAGTTCGTGGTTATAAATCGCTGGGATTGCTGGGTTGGAGAGTGGCTTTTTATTTATTTTTTTACGTATTTCTATGTATTTTATATTTATTGTATATAATAGATATATTNCCCAAAAAACCAAAGGACCATGAAACATACGTCCCCAATGCTAACTTGCTGGAACTTTTGAGCATTGTTCTGCTATTCTATACTTTCTTTAATGTGTTCCTGGCATTTTCTGTCATTTTCTGGATCAGGAAGCTGACGGGCCCTTTATTTTCTGCAGATAAACTGGCTACAGCAGCTCTGTGTGAACGTAACTCTCCCGTTATGGGACAATTGTGCCTCATGACAGCCAGGCAGCACCATAGTTGTCAAACAACTCATAGAAAGAGCCTAAAGATCCCAAAATTAGGCTGCAGGGGGATGAGAAAACGTGACATTTTGAGAAAATGTGACATTTTGCAGCCTTTTGATTTCATTAGCTCAGGCTAAGGCTGGTTAGCTTCCATGGGGTGTGAAGAGTAAATGTAGAACATGAGTTTCCAAAGTGCCACAGAATTAGCATCTCTATGGGGCAGGCAATACCTTCTGCATACTGATTCATTGCTTTTATGCCCTGACAGAAAATCTTTGTGGCCATGACAAACTCTGAGCTCTGTTTGTGGCCATCAGTTAAATTGGTTTTTAATCTGCCCGTGTTCAGCAATCTCTTTCATGGAGGTACCTCCACCAGGCATTACATGCTTGGGGGTGTTTAAGGAGTGAAAGGAAATAAAAGTTGTGCTACAACCAAATGTGTGTGCATTTAACTGTGCACGAGAAAGTGACAGTTTTTCAACAGACTTAGTGTAAAAATTTTCCAAAATTAACAATTTTACAGTATAGGGGAAACTCAAAATGTTCATTATGGGCCACCTTAATGAATATTTTCATTCACGGGGAAGCCATTCTGATGATACAGGTTAATACTTACTCATTTCTTAGATGTCTTTTACAGATAGGAATTATATCTTGCTACTTTTTTTTTAAATACTGATGATAGTTTTATGTTACAATGTTTGGACTTGATGCTCAAGCTCTCACTCCTATAAATATTCCTATCTAAGTAAACTTCCTCTTTTGGCTGAGGAATGTTTATGTCAAGGACCCCTTTGTTCACTATTTATACTTTTAGAACACCATTTCTGTATATGACAAAATGGGAGATGAAGGGAATTCTTCATACCAATAAGAGCACACACATTTTTGTGTATACATTTGCATACACACACACACACACACATAAAACCTGCTCTGAGCATTCCTGGCTGAATTGCTGGATGTGCTTTGGCCACAACAGTTTGCATAAAGGGAGTGAAACCCCTCGGAAGGAGCTGGAGTGGAGCTGCCTGTCCTGTGTGAGAGGAAGCTCCAGGGAGCAGCTTGGCAGAGCAGCTCCCCCAGGCTGCTGCCAGCAGCCTTTGTGCCCAGGAGAGGAGCTGTGCCCGGCAGGAAGGGGCACCCCGGGCTGCAGGCCTGGCCAGGCACTGCTCATCCCCTGGGAATGGGGGCTGTGCCTCCACAGCTGCCCGGGGACACACCTGTGGCCTCGGGGACCTCAGGGTTCCCAGCCCTGTGCTGAGACTGCTCCAGTTCTTCAGTTATTCAATTCATTAATTCGTGAAGTTCATCCTGTGTAGCCACAAACACAGCCAAGGATTTCCTTGCAGGATTTCCTAGCACATCTTATTAAAATAAAGATGTCCTGACCTAAAACTCTGAAGTAAAACCAGAGATAAAGTCTCCAGCTTGCTCATGGGGCTACCAACCATGGAGCTACCACATGTCCTTCAGCCACTGTGTAAAGGTAATATTTTTAATTTCCTCCAGCATGACTATGATGGAGATGGAGGGATTGAATTGACATCCCCTGAACCTCTAATTGAATGTGTGAAGCCACTCAGCAACAGCATTTTTGAGAGATCCAAGGAAAAACAAGCGCAGAAATCAATTAAGTCTGGACAAGCTCTTTTGCTTTGCCTTTTGTTGAGATGATTGGTGCTGTGACACTTTGTCCTTCACTGCCAGCAAGTTTTTGTGGCTCTAAATGCCCACAGGCAGCACAGAACCTGAGTGACCTGAGAGTGATCAGGGGATGTCTGACAGAGCTGGAGGCAGGGAGAGCTCCTGGTCCTGCCCAAAATCAGCGATGATTGGAGAGACCTGCAGGGTTGAGGGTTGGGAAGGACCATGGGATTTGCCAGGGTAAATCAGGAGAGCTGGGCCACTCCTGCCATCTACCTGACCTTGTGTTTGTTCATCTTCCCACAGAGCCTTCAGAGCATGTGATTTTGTACAGTATCATTACTACCTCTAGCAGTGAAGGGATGGGACTGTTTTCCAGCTAGGAAGGATTTATTGCTCAGACAAACATCAGTCTCAGAGGCTGGGAGATTTTAGAGCAGCCAGCACTCGGCCATAGCTCAGGGGCACTCACAAGTTCTCAGTCACAAGGCAATGCAGAACTTTCTAACCCAAAGGACAGTTGCACAGGCTTTATTCTGCTTTTCTAACCTGTCACCTTTACTCACTTCTGCTGCACTGCAGGTACTTCTGTCCAGTGGCTTCTGTCTCACTGCACACGTCTGCTTCTGTTATAACTTCTAAACTCTCAGCTTATTCCATCCAACCCCACCCCTGCATTATAAACCCTTCACCACCTTACCAATGCAGTTCCTCACTCACTTAAGGCATATTCTCACTTACAACTATAGAAACATAAGTTTGTGATTTTTCTGCTTAATGTCTGTGTATTGTATTTTTACATCAATCCAAGCTTCTTCCAAGGCTGCAGATCAAACCCTTCAGTGTCTATGGAAGTTTCTGTTTTTCTGATTTCCACAGTACAGATTGGAGAAATTGTCCTGAGCTTCTCAGTAGTTTTAAATTTCACCCCAGAGCGAGGTACCTCCTCATTTGCAGGAAGTGCCTGGCACCAGGTGTTACACACCTTTTACACAAAACCAGAGATACACCCCTCTTGGGCTCTTCTAAAAGGTGCTGAAGCCCTCCTAAATTGTGCTGAATTCCTTCAGCCCCCAGCAAACCCCTCTGCTTTCCCAGAGGACTTTCTCTGGGAATGAAGGGGTTTAATTAAACAGGATGTCCATGTTAATTATCAGTGCTGACTGCAATGCCCAGGTTTTCTCCTCACAAAAATGGGGGAGGAGGTGCTGGATAACAAATTCAGTAGTGAGGCCCTGGAGTGCAAGCCAGTACATGAAAGCTCTTTGGATAATTGCCTTTTTTTGGAGAGAAACATGGATGCAATTGAGTTTACCAGACAGTGCCAAAGTAACAGATTTCCCTTTTGCCACTGCATTTGTCATCCTGGCCTCAATTCTGGACCAATGTGAGCTTCAAATCAGGCAATCTGGAGGCAAAAATGGGGTATGGACAGCACTGATTCCTGTCTCAAGTCTGGCACTTTAAATTCACGTTGGTTTTTCCCCTTGGGCTATTTTTTGGACAGTAGGAGAAATATGTAAATACTTCACATTTCTTAGCTATGTAACACCAGTTCCCTTCAAAGTTGGTTGTATTCTTTCAGATTTCAACTGTCTTATTATTCTTTTTTCTTAAAAATATATTGAAAATTATATTTTTACTGAACAGCAATGACTAACAGGTCTTGAATATGTGTATATATATAATATAGCTTCAGAAAACAGCTCTGCAGCTTTGGAGAAGAGTGGCACATTTCAAAATAGGATGGAAACTTTACAGCTGGAGCTTGGCAGCATTTTCAGCCCATTAAAATCTCCCAAGATCACCGAGATCAAGCATTGCAAAGATCTGCCAGATGATATATTAAATTTTAATCACATTTAAACATAGCAGTACAAATTTTCTTTAAATACGCCAGAATTAAGTTTTCAGAGTCAGCTCTTCTGGGAGATAATCACAATATGCTATTTCTTTATTATTGAGTTTCAAATGAAAGCCTCCACGGCTCAGTGTCCCATGATTTTGCCTCTCTGTCATGTAATATCCAATTTTGTGCTGGAATGATTAATTTGTGCATTATTAGGTGGAAAGTAATTTTTGCCTGGTGGGAAAAATCAGCTTTGGGGAATGCATTGGAAATGGGGACGGTGCTTCCTCCAAGTGAGGAGAGGTGAGCAGTGAAATGCAATGTTTAATTGTTGTTTTATTGTGTGGTACCCACTGGCAGTGAGCAGTGGGACTGGGCAGGGCTGGTCACTGCATGCCCAGGCTGCTGAGCCCCTTCAGGGGGCTCTGACACCAAATTCAGCAGTGATGCCACTGCCCCTCGTGGCCTTGGGGGCACAGTGTCCCTCCAAGCAGGGCATCTCTTGAACCCCAAGAATTGGAGATCCTTGGTTCTTTAAAAATGCCCTTTTGTGCCAAATTTAATTACACAAAGGACAGTGGTGTGACAAACCTCGGCTTGCTGGGAAGGTTTTTGTGAATCCTATTAAAAATCTGGGCTATTAAAAATCAACAGCTCTTGATGCTGTTTCTTGGGCAGGACAGCTCCTGGCAGGATCCTGGATCAGAGGTGATGCTTCCCAACACCCCTGACGTGAGCTCAGGGAATCCTGCAGCTCCTACAGCTTTCTGGACTTCTCCATAGCATGGAAAACTCATTTCTCCTCCTGCCCTGCCAGGCAGACCCCAGTGCTTTGCAGCACCTCCTTCCCCTGAGAGCAAAGCAGTGCCCATAATGCACACTGCCCATTCCTCAGGGCTCACACCCAGGGGTGGGAGCTGAAACTCTGTCCCAAAAGTTGTGAATTTGGTGGCAGAAATGCTGTACTGGGCTTGTGCTGTTCCAGTTCTGTCCCTAAGAACAGGGAAAACTCCTCCTGAGTGTGGTTCCTGCAAGGATTTCAGTGGGGAGACAGCATTGGTGCCACTGGAGGAGAGGGCTGCCAGTTACATCTCCAGAACCAATGAATCCTCTTAAAAGAAGCTAAAATTATATTAATTTCAAAACTGATTTTGGTAGGTTTATGCAGAGGGGCTGAAAATGAGGGAAAATCTCAGCCTTTTCCTCAGCAAGGGGCTGAGAAAAAAGATTTTCAGTCCTGTTTGTCCCACCAGTGCTCAGGAAACCAGTGTTGGCAGGTAGGAATCACTCACAATAGTTCTTCCCTATATCCACATTTCGTTTTCTGACAAATATTAGCTTCATCAACAAAAAATATTGAGAAATTAACCTATCTTTCATCTATTTTGGCTGTACAGTGCCCTGTCAAAATCAGTTAGAGAAAAGAGGACCAGGTTTCTTTACTTCTCTAAGTACAAAAGAAATAAAAATTAATTTTTCTTACTGCCTTTTATGCATACATATTAATAGCACTTTCAAATAAAATTTTTTAAAAACTGGACAACATGAATTCTAAGAAGTTGTTTAGTTTAAAGGAGCTGCTGATGCATTTAGAGGGAAGAAAAAATACCTGGCACCCTGCAAAGGCCCATCACTGGTAACAATGCCCATGAGTGGCAATTCAGGAATAATTGCAGTACACATAAATTGCTTGATATCACAGCCTGAAACTTCTAAATGCTTTTAAAATGCAAAAATCCTACAAAACCTGGCTGCTCTGGCTGCAGGAATGCTGTGGTGTCAATACCTGATTACAGTTCTGTGCCTTTGTACCTGAATATCCAGTGAAAAACCTCAATATTCCCAGTCTATGAATTCCTGGAATGCTGCTGTGGGAATGGCACTGAGTCCTTCCTTTTGCAGCTAAATAGTGAAAATAAATTTCACTAAAATATTACTGCAACAGCTTCCTAGGAGTGAGCCTGAATTTCCTGTCTGGGAACAGGAAGGGAAAGACCTGAATAAGACCTACAAATAACCCTGCATCTACTTCAGGGTTTAGGATAGGAGCAAATGCTTTGAGAACTTGAAAAAACCCATGGAAATTCAGTTTCCTAACTCACTCTTCAGTGCTAAATTCAAGGCTTGAATCATGCTGGCAATCCCATGCAACTTTAAGAAATTATTCCCAATATTCTGTAGATGAGTGCTCTTCAGAACTCTGCCACTTCAGCCTGAAAATGGGCTCAGCCTGGGCAAAGCCAGGTGTTCTCTTTCCCCTGCTCTCTGGATTTTCATGGCACTGTTCCCAGCTCTTCAAAGCTGTGCCTGTAAAACGAGGTGGCATCACAAAACTGAACATCAGGATGGGATTTTAAGGAGCCAAACCCACTGAGCACAACATTGCTGTCAATTAGGACATAGCTGAAATATAATTTAGTTTTAGTGAAGAAAAAACCCCAGAGCTGGCTATTGGGTAGTAAAATGAAATTTCAGAAGGATTGTGCTGGTTGCCTGACTTCGAAGTAACTCAGTCACACCAACCTGTTGCTGAGTGCGCTTTAAATTCAGGAGAAAAAACCAAAAAAACTGAGTTACTTTTATTTAAAATCATTTGTTATAACTCTGGGAAACTAAACCCCATCATTTCAAAAACAACATTCTACACACACTGAGGGGAGAAACAAAACTCAGGCTCAGAAACAAAGATTAAACAATATAAAACAGAGGCCATGAAGGGCTGCCAAACTCTTAATCCTATTAATGTGCCAACTTTAATCCCAAATTTTCTCATTAAAACCTATCCCAGCAATGTGGGGTTCTTTCTACCCCGAGGAAGGGCCGTGTCCCCACACATGGAAATCCACAATAACATCATGTATGCTGCTCTACAGGCTTTGGAGCATAAAGAGAGTGTTATTCTCCAGCTGAAATTAGGCAGATGTTGATTACCAGTCAAATGATGTGGTATCTGAGGCTTGTGAAGCTGAGGGAAATGTTTCTGGTAACACGAGGAGCAGCTGTGAAAATAAAGCTGACCTTGAACAACATTTGGAAATCAGTTTGGGTAGTTTTTAGGTGATATGTAAGTTAAAAGAATCCCATACTTCTGTTAAAAATACATTCATCTCTTCTATTTGAAAGTTTATAAAAATGAGAGTCTAAAACCTCACTCTCATAAATTGAATGTATTCTAATTAAAAAAAAAACAACAACAAAACAACACATAATCTTCTGGTTTAACAAGGAAGCAAACCCAATCAACTCCTGCCTTCAACACGAGGAATTTTTGCATCCTGAGCCAAAAACACAGAGATACACAAAGTCCTGACCTACCTGAGAGTCCTAATGAGCTTAAAAATTGGCCTTCCACAAAAGCCTGAACTGGAAATGCAGTTTGGATGCAGACTAGAATGGGTCTGTGTTAATAAAACCCTACAGAGTAATCAAATTCTGCAAAGAGAAACAATGCAGGGCAAATGAACATCCTTATCACAAGGTAATTAAAAATATTCCTTGGTATCTGCTTTATCAGCTTGCAGAGTATTCATGGGGCTTTCAGTCTTCAAATGTTTCTGTGGAGTTTTATTCCAAGCCATGAAGTTGACTGGAAGGCTTTGATTTCCCAGTTAAGATAGGATTATCTCAGCACCCTTATCTTCTCATGCAACTGGAAATGTCACCAAGACTAAGGAATGCTCTTCCATACATTGCTTTTCACAGAATAAAGGCAATATCCTGCTACAGTTACAGTTAAATTCTTCAACAAGCTCTGTGTTTACAGATCCAAAACATCTCTGTTCAAATAGTCCAGAAAGCTCCACAATTTTTCTTTCTCCTGATTTCAGAAACTGAGCTTCAGTTGATTACTGTGCTAATGATTTAGTTTAGTTATTATTTGATTTATTGCATTATTTTAGTTATGATTATTATTTTAGTTATTTTACAGCTGGCTTTAAGCATTTATTGATGGAATGTCAGGAAACAAAAATACAAAGCAGGAAAAGTAAAACTGCCTTTATATCCCAACTAGTAGAAACATCTTTTGAACTAAAGAGTCCTCAGCTTTGGGTCTGGGAGTTGTGGAGCAAGGGTGACAATGTAGACTTACAGATTAGAAATCCATCCTGCAAACCCAGAGGAGAAGATTTTTCCACTTTCTCTCAGTTTTGGGCCAGATCATTCTGTTTGCATCTAGCACTGAACTCCTCCCACAGCCCCAAACATCTGAGCTGATTTACAGTTTGGAAATGAAGCTACTGTTTGCTGCTCTGTCCTGTTGAAAGATTAATTGATAGATGAGCCATTTGCTAAAAACATTTGTTCTTTTCCAGCTCTTTAAAGATCACTCAAAGAGCATTCAACACTGACTTGCTCTCAAACAAGAAATAAAAATCTAGGGTTTGCACTCCTGAAAGGATCAGGATGAAGTAGCACCTCAGCAGATCCTGAAGCAAACATCTCTCTCCCCTGCAGTCTGAAACAATTCAAAGCTGTGCAATAATTCTGAAATCAGCACTGCAAAGGAAGGGCTGCAGTCTCCTGGATGCTGAAAGCACCAAAGGCTGAATGGGACACCTGCACTCCAAGGCTGTCACAGGAGCCTTTGGAAATTTTCCCAGACTTTTTCTCATGGCAGTGTGCATCTCACCCCCAACCTGGCAGCACCATCAGTAATTTGGCAGCACTCTTGTGGCAGTTTAGGAGTCATTTTTGACCCCACAAACACTGCCTGAACCATTCTGACACACATTCAGCCTTCACTCAGTGCCCAGACTCCACTTCCAGCCCACCCCTGCCACAACACCGGGAATCTTCTGTGTAAGAATTGAAAAAATTGATATTTTAAACTATTTCCAGAGGTGGTGATGGTGGCCAGCAAGTTTTTCTTGCAAAGCCCTCAACAAAGCCAGCTGGAGGTGAAACACTTGAACACCCATGGCAGAGGTGGTCTGGAACTGCCTGGAAGTGTCCCAGTAAATTCATAACAACCACATTCTGAAAGATCAATTAAACAGGAATTTTGCAAAAGTGAGAGTTTCCTGAGCCCAGCTCAGGCTATTTATTGTAGATAAAGATAAGGATTCTCATGCCACCAAGTTGCAGAGCAAATACCTGCAGCAGTAGAAAGCAGGAGAGCTTTTGCAAACACAGAGCACAAACCTTTTCCATGCAATACAGACCACCTCAAAATGTGTGAGATGGAGTTACAGCACCAGCAGATCCTCCTTTTTTGGACTCAGACTAGAGAAAAATGAAGGTAATTTTAAGTGGGAAAAGGACAAATTGGCATTTTCATGAGTGTAATTGGCAAACTCTTCAGCATGAGCAGATAAACCCAGAATTTTTCTGTTCAGGGACTTGCTTTGGAAAAGTCTTAAACAGCTATTGACTGATTGACATAAAATAATGTGTTCAGGTTAAAGGCAGTTTATTGAGCCATAAAATCCCCCTGGCGGCACTGGCAGGGATGTTTGCTCATGGCAGAAATGGTCTCTGCTCCCAGGGATGTATGGAATACATTCCCAGAGATTTCAGATGACTGGCAGGGCACCACTGCCACTCCTGTTGGAAGCCAACATGTGCAAATCAAATACTGAAACACTGAGAAAACAAACCCTTCATTCTCCCCAGAATCATCTCTAAAATAATCTGAAAATATCTGATAAAAATATGTGTATACACACTCATAAAAATATGAGTGTGTATGTAAAGGTGCACATTGGGTATTAAATTAATTCTTTTCAAACATCATTTCATGTCAATCAGTCAATAACTTTTGCCTCTTTATGGTAGCATTAGTGATTTCTGTGAGCTTCAATCAGAGTTACAATCTGTGTTACCAAAGCTTCTTTCTTCCTCTCATAGGTATTCTGAGAAATTACAATGTTTTCTCTATACAAGAATATTTAAGCAAATTAATTTGCTCTCTTCATTGGTGAGAATCAAAGCTTTACCATAAACAAATATGAGAAGTAAAGCTCTGACACCACTGCACAACCCAGCATGTTTAGTTAGAAAAAGGCAGGGAAAGGGAGAATGGCAGTGCTGGACAGATGGGACAGTTGTTCTAAATTATGGAGGAAGATTTTAGACCCTCTTGTACATTTTAGAGCTTTTGTGAGCTGTATAAATCCAGAATTCTATCCAAAGTACTTATTCTATCCTGTGCAGTGTTGCCTTAAGGGGGTCCATTAATTTTGGTCTGTTGTGACAAATTCTGTACAGATTCCTCTTCTTTTCCAAGGTTGATTATTCCTTCTCTTTCCTGCTGACTTTGTTCCCTCTCTGCAAGAAAAGTTAAGTGTCTCAGATGTCTAGCTCCCTATCTGAAGATTATTTTTGTCATATCTGTGTACTCCTGAAACCAAAGTGTTCCACACTGTTCTTGGGTTCCTTGGCAGCTCTGATAGAATTTCTTGCCATTATTCCCCTCCAAGATACCAAGAGTGGACCATAATATTTGGGTTCAGCTCCTGTGCCCTCCAGACACACAGGTCAATGAAATGATGTGGTCACACCCTCTCTGCAGACATTCTCTTGGATTTCTTGCATTATTTTACTGTAACTTGACTTTAGGTGACTGCAGTAGATGAGTTCTGCTCACAAATTTAGGTTATTTTGCTTTCTGGTTGCTCACATTTAAATTCTTGGCCAGTTCCAGATGCCTGACTTCATGTGGAGGCAAAGCTGAGCAGCAGTGGTGTTTGCAGGCCAGGCTGCACACAGACACTGCCCCTGGAGCAGCTCTCCCCAGGAATTGCAGTCCCCTTCTGGGACTTCCAGCTCCACCTCTGCTCTCACACGGAGCCCTCTGAACTTCTTCACCACCCAAACTGGAGATGGGCACTGCTGAAAATCTCAGTATCACTCTTGTCCCTAGTCTTCTACAGAATACAGACTTTAGCACTTGTGGTGACAGGGTGTTAATAAAAACCCTTCTTTCTTAATCCCACAGCAAGCCCCTGAAGGAAATCACCTGTCCTCTGGTTGAGAAAATTTGGTCATGGAAAACTCCTGGCTAAGTTTTGTTCTGACTGGAACAGAACCTGTGGCACCACCAACACTGCACGTATGGATGTGCATCATTTTGAAGGCCCTAATACTCAAATTAACTTCTCTCTATAACAATCTGTCCTTTTACCAAAATGAAAGCACTTTCACACACAATATTCAGCTGTTTCTGCTCTAAGGGGCTTATTTCTAGGTGGTTTATTTCTAAGTGGTTAATCCCAATACTCAATGAAAATCATCACTATCACACCATTGATCAGTTAATGCAGCAGTTCTGGAGGCTTTTGTTATATAACTGCAAAATAAATTAGGATATATAAAGTAGGAAACATTACATATCATAATATCATATGTTATATATCATAATATCATATGTTATATATCATAATATCATATAATATCATGTACATATGTATATCATAGGACATACAAAATAGGAGACATAGGAAAGTGACACAGTCACTTAAATGAGAAGTTCTTAAAATAGACAGGCACATCTTTATCAGGTGGTGTAAAACTGTAAAAATTGCCACCGGGAATGGATTTCTATTTGGCTGCAGCCAGCTAAAAAAGCAGAATAAAGGAAAACCAGCACACCTGGAAGTAACCCCAGCCTGTCACCCCAGGGGCAGGGACAGGGACAGCCATTGCCACCCAGTCTGCAGAGCCCAGAGCCAGTTCAGCCCTTTCCTGCTTTATTCTAATATTATTCTCATATTCTAAATTCTATTCCATTATTCTAAATTCTGTTTTATTATTCTAAATCACTGGACCTGAAAATTTGTTCTTTACATCTCCAAACCCCTCATGTGGACTCTTCTGCATGTTCCTTAGACAAATCCTCTCACTGTATAAGTCCAAGACACCTCAGAGCCAATGTCATGTTCCAGCCATGTTTGAGTAGCCTGGGATCAGAACTGCTGCAAAAAAATGGAACAGAATTATTGGGATTCCTTTGCATATGTAAAACAGTGTTGGATCTCACAAATTTTGTGAGAATCTCACAATTCTCACAAATTGCAATGAGGCAAAATCCTCTTTCAATAACTTCTTTTGAGAAAAAGAAAAAGAATTTACCTATACACTTTTGCGGAAATAAAAGCCCTCTTCTCGCCCACCCCCCAAACCCATCACTTTTGGACAAGAAGAGTTTTTGAACTAAGTTTGCATCAACTCAAAGCCTCAGCAGCTGTCACTGTGGGATTTTCCTTTGACCAAAAATCTGGGTGGAATCTTCAAGGAATTTGAGACATGCATGGAGAAAGTTTTAAGCTCCTGCACCCCAAAGAGGGAAAAGGTTCTGGCAGATAGATAGATAGATAGATAGATATAGATAATAGATAGATGGATAGAGATGATTGATAGATAGATAGATAGATAGATAGATAGATAGATAGATAGATAATAGAGATAGATAATAGAGATACATAATAGATAGATAGATAGATAGATAGATAGATAGATAGATAGACAGATAGATAGACAGATAGATAGATAGATGGTAGAAGTTTGAGTTAATCTTACAGCAGAAGAGTGAGCAAAACCAGCTGAATATTGTATGGAAGTGCTTTCATTTTGGTGAAAGGACAGATTTTTATAGAGAGAAGTTAATTTGGATATAAGGGCCTTCAGAGTGATGCACATCCATATCCTGTGTCCATAGCTCTGCCACATTTCATACTGCACACTCTGACTGATGTGGTATTTCAGACAAACACTTTTTGGATGCTTTTTATCTATATCTAGGATGCCATCCTCAGTCCAACCATGTGACAGCCACACACTTTCCTTTAGGTTCCTGTCCTTGGGCCTTTTATTCCTTGTCCCACCAAGAACATCTAAGAACAGCTTGACTGAAGTGTCAGACACTAAAGAGACAGGTGGAAAGAAGTGCTCAAAAATTACTCTTTATGTTTTAGGTAGTTAAATGAAAGCGCTAAATTGAGCCTTTAAAATAAAAGAGAAAAAAAAGAGCTTCATGAGTCTTGATGGTAACTTTTTAGTAGCTTACATCTTTTCCTGTCAACATAGTTTTTGAAGTCTCATTTCAAGGTTTTCATAGCAAAGCTGATTGTGATTACAAACTTGGGAGGTAGGAATTAAACTTTCCTGATTTCTGGAGAGGAAGGCTGCTTAGAAGAGGTGGAGATCCCATTTCTATTCACAGAGCTGTGGTGTAGCCTGTCAAAAACCTGAAGTGAACTGGAGGCACAACTGAAACACAGATTCTTCCTCAATATACCTATATATATTTACCTGTTTATCTATTTATCTGTTTGTATATTTAAATCAAGAATGCACATAAAGATTTATGTATAATACATAATTTCTTGTTCCTATGGCCAGCAGTATCTTAAATATCTTCCTAGATAAATATTTTTCACCATGCAGTTGCTGGTACTTAACAGACAGTGGAGGAAAAAACCTCATTTGTTCATCAGATTTTTACCTTCTCCTTTGCCTCCTGCTTCTTAGGATTATAAAGTTTATCTGGGGAGTAAAGTCCAACTTCTTTTCCTTTTTGAAGGAGTAGTAAAATTGATTATTTTAGCTGAAAAGTTGCCTGTTTTCTAACACTTGGGCTGTGAAAAGTAGTTTGAGGATAATCTCATCACTTGTTTGAGTAATATTATATAAAATATTAAATGCTGCAATACAGAATGTCTTATTTAATAGTACCAACTTGTAACAATGACAGTAATTATTCACTCGACAGTTTTCCCTCAGTTATTGCCTTAGAAATAACTCAGAGTCTAAAAAGGACACTGCTTTTAGGGAACTTATGAATTTCAGTGGACAAAGTACAAGGATTTGGTTCATCCACATTCCATCCATATCTGTGCCTTGGAATGGGCCCTGCAGTGGCTGCTCAGCTCTTTGTGTCTTCTCTCCCTTCATATTTCATTGGTTTTGTCACTGTGGTGGAATAAAATCAATCTCAGTGAAGGGAATTTCCTCAGAGTAAGGAATGCACCCATAATAAAAGTAGTTCCTCATGATCACAAAAATCTCTAACATACACAGTGATGTTTATTCAATTAGTATTAATTAGTGTAGCTCATTCCAGCAGGAAACCACCTAGCTTTGGGAAGGATGCTGTTAATGCCTATCTTTCTACCCTTATTGCATATCCACACTTCTGTATTGTACAAACCCTGACACTTTTCTCCTGCCTGTATAAACACAGACAGATCAAATGATAAACTAAACATGTGCTGTGTTTTCCCCAGTTAAAATGATCTCCTACTGGTTTACAGATGGTTGGGAGAGGTTTGTCATTATTCAGGACAGAAGGAGTAAATATATTCTTAACACACTTCTAATCCTGAGTGCCCAAGGGCTGAGCGTTGTCCTCCTATTCCTCAAATTCATTTCCTTGCAGTTCAGTCACCTGAGACAACCTCCAGCTGCAAAGTGAGGATAAAAAATGACATTTTATCAAAGCCAAGTCCGCTGAAAAGCTACATCCTCCTACAGAAATATTGAAGTCTGCATTTTCAGTGCAGAACGAATCCGAGGCATTCGGAATTACTGGCGCTGAAATGCGAAATCCGTGCCTACGTATTCCATAGATGCAAATTCCCCATAAGGAAGCAATAACAGCTAAAACGACATTATTGCTGAACAACCAGAGGCTGTTCTCACTCACAGAGAGGCCAAGCCAGCCGTGGAATGCTCGAAACCATGTCCTGGGAAGAAGTGCAGAGTCGGAGGAATCCTGAGCCCCCTGAACCGCCAGGGAGGAGAGGGAGATGCCCAGGAATGCTCCAGCAGGAAGTGCTTGTGGTTAAAAACAGGAGCAACCACATGAATCAGAGGTTTGAGGAGACAGCTAGACGGCACTGATGGCAAAAAAATATCAATGCACAGAAAATAAAAATAAAAAGGAACCCAAGAAGGATTCAAAGGCGCCAAAAGATCTCTGTGCGTTTGAATCTGGTTTCAGGAGAATAGAAGGGTAAAACCCAAACAGCTCCAAGTTCAGACAATTACACTTTCTTACTGGTAAAAAAAAAATCCAATTTGTCCTCCTTTGCCATCTGGAAGTGTTCTCTTAAACAAACGAACAAAACACACACAACACAAAAATACTTCTCATTTTCATCTGCACACCCACTAAAAGATCTCTGCATGACAAACCCCAGGATGTTTCACTTCCAGCCTTGCACAACTCCATGGAGATCCCTGGAGCTGTCAGAGATTATCTCTAACCTTCCTCTCATGTGCTAACAAGTAGAATTTCATAAAAATATGGAAATGCACGATGTTTCAACATTGAACACGAGGGAAAGGAGTTTTAATCATCCCACACTGAGCAGGCAGGAAAAGATTTCCTGCACATAAACCTTGTTATGGTGCTGGGAAAATAATTTTGTTTTCTCAGCCCTTTCCTTCAGAATTGAACAGCCTCTTTAATGAGAAATCTTTACTTTTTTTTTTTTTAGGGAGTAATGATGCAAAGGAGAGCATCTCAAAACAAAGCAACACCATCCCAATTTGTCCCTGCCAGCAGGGTAGAGCACACCCAACCCACAGCACTTTTCCCCTGGAAGGAGATCAGAGCCCTGCAGACACACAGTTAATTTGTGGGATTGCTCCCATCTGCAGATGATTAAAGAGATGCTGCCACTTTCCACGTGAAATCAGGAATTTGCTGCTTGTACTTAAAAGAACTCCTTCCTCCCAACAAGCCCAAAATGCTCCTCAAGAAGGGTTTGATGGCTCAGGAGGAGGGAGCATCCAGCTGGAGCCTGGGGGCTGCAGGCATCTGCAGCTTTAATGATAATAAACACGTTGATTTTAACACTAATTTAGCACGCTGATTATTCCATGAAATTTGCTCAGCTAATAGGTGAGGAAATGGGAATTGTCCAGGGTTAGGTGGGACTGACCTTGCCTGGCTGGGTTTCAGCTGGGTTTCCTATTACTTTTCTTTACCTATGATGTTAAATACGATAAAAATGAGGTCAATCCAGTAAAAAAATGGGTTTTTTGGGAGGGAACATGTGATTTTGATGTCACCAAACCTCACCAATGTCTCTCCACAAGCACAGGCTGTTCTAACCCAGGAGCTGCAGCAGTGGCCATCCAGAACAGAGCAAAAATGGGGCTCTCACTAATTTTGGGGGATAAAACCCCAGAGGAATTTTGGCCATGCACCATATTCTCAGAATCACTTTAGAACCACAATTAAACAATGAATATTACTGCGTCTCTGCTTTGTCATTGTCTTTAGCTTTGCCTGTAAAGGGACATATATGCAACTTTTAGGTGGCTTTAATTATTATTATACATTTAATTCAGAAAATAAGAAATTTAATAGAAAAGAAATTGCTTTTGTTCTCCTGATGGTGCTTCCTATCAAATAACTAAATTGAAAAGCAAAGAGGAAATGGGTTCTGTTAGTTGTGCCAAACCAAATTCTGCTCAGCAGAATACAATACAAATTGTCTTCTGATACATTTATCTTGGTGGCACCAAGCAACTCAGTCTAATTTTAATTTTTTCAAAGAGTCCTGATGTACTTTAAACATCACACAGAAGAGAGATGCCTCAAATAAGGAGAGGTGAAAAGAATCCATTTCTCCTTTCATAAAATCTCCTACTCTCCTTGATTAAAGAACAGGAAATAACTGAATTACATCCAAACAGGAAAGAATTGATTTCTACAGGTTAACACAACTAATGGTGCGCTCTGTTAAGCCTCAGAAAAGCGAATACAAGATTATTCTTCTAATTTCATGCATGAAATCAATGCTTTCATCTTGCCTGGTACTGGCTTTCAGGGGCTTACTTCAACTCTATTTACTTGATCAAAAATTCTGTAATCAACAGACGTGTCCCTTTCCTCTGCTCACTGATTGTAATGATGGGTATTTTGTCAAATTTTATGGGATTCAAGTCTTCCAGAGATTTTGATGGACATTTTTTGTCAAAACTGAGTGGTTACATCAATCAGGTTTCCAGATTCTTGGGAATTCACATTTACATCACAGACAGCCCACTTACTTTTGTTTTCAGGAGCTCAGCTGGTGTTCTTATGGTAGAATCTTTAAAATCTACTTGTACCTGAAGTGTCAAAACAATGCCAAAATCCATCAATATAATTTTCGGTTTTGCCTGTAAAATTGGGCATCTGCTCATGTGCATTTAAATCTCTCTCTCTCTCTCTCTCTCTCTTCCAGTGATCAGAGCAAAAATATCCAGTGAAAAGGTGGTTCCTGCCAGTGATGATCCCCTTGATACCCACAAAATGATCCGGTATGAAATCAAACAAATAAAGGTACATGGAATCACTCAGCTTTTTTGAAGTTCAATGCTGATAACCTCTGCATATTTCAGCCGAAAATAATTTACCCCAAAATGCTGGGAAAGCTGGAGAAGGCTCCAGCTGCCCCCACAGCTAGACCCAGATGAACTACACAGAATAAATCACAGGAGGGATTTTAAAAAGGGAAAGAAAAAAAGAGAAGGAAAGAAAGCTGTCCTGCAATTCAGAAGGTTTTTGCTAAATACTGATATTTTGATGGAGAAATTTGTTATTCATGGTTTTGAAGGTGCCAAAAAATGTGCTTCATTGTGTGAGTGGTGTCAGCACACCTGGTTTGGGAGGATTCCTGGTCACCTGTGCTCTGATGGTGTGGCAGCTCTGCATGATCCAAACTTCCCAAAGAGAGGGGAGCATTTCCAGCTGAGAGAAACCCTTTGTTCATTGTGAACAGGGATAACTGCAGGGCCAGGAGTCCTTCCCTCACACTCACACAAACAAAAATCCATTTGTAGGAATGTTGCTGGGGAAGCCAACAGCCAAAGATTTAGAATGTCCCAGGATTTTCCCCCTCTTGGTTCAGCTCCAGTAAGGAGATGTAGTCATTAATACAGTTAGAGAAGACATGTGTTGGGCCCATTGAAGTCACTGTCAAACTCTCACTGGTGTTAAAATTATCACAATGATGATCATTAAAATGATCATTTACCTTTTTCTGGAACACACAAGAAGTAGGTAATCTCTCTAAATTAAAATGTGTCAGTGTGCACAGGTGAAGTGTGTTGTGGGTTGGTTTTCAAGGTAGTTTAGTCTCTCATTTTCACTGAATATTATTTTATAATTTTTGCACTTTTCCATTTGCTGAAAGCACTTAAGAAGGTCATTGGCTACATGCTTTCAAAAAAATTCAATTATTCAGGTTGTATCCACTGATACAATCCCCTCACAAGAGTTTAAAGTAGGAAGAATCTTTGGTAAACAAGAATATCTCAAAGTATTCACAGGGATGGTTATCACCCATGACTTCTGGTAAGGTTTTATGGCAGTTTCAACAAGCCAGCTAAAACAAACCCCAAAGCTCGTCACCATCTGCCACTTTCTACCTTCTAAATATTAAGGATATATTCAAATGTTTCCTTACAGAAATAATCAATGCCAGAGAATTCCCCTTCCTCCCACTGCACTTTAATGTTCTGCTGCTACTCTGCAGCACTTCAGGAGCTTGAGAGAAAGGGAAATCATTTTACACCTCAGCACAAAGAAGGAGAATGAGAAGTCTAATCTGAGTGCTTATTTTCAGCCTGTAATCCCATTCCTTAGCACACTGAAATCTCTGAAATTTATCTGTGGATTGAAGCTGCTTTGGAGTTTCTCCCTGTTTTCCACCACTGGAGGCCTGTTCAGAACTCAGCAGGAAGGGGTGTTTATTTAACTCCAGGTCAGCCAGGCCTGGGCAAAGCAGAGATGTGTTTTTTATGGAAGATGCTCTAGATCATCACACACAAGCCTAGAGTAACAACAGCAGGGTTGTGATAACACCCACCCCTCAAATCCTTCCTCCTGAGCAGAGAGAGCCCCTGACCAAACCTTCCCCTGCCCCAGACCCAGCTCCCTGCTCCAGGGAGGGAGGGATTTGGGGATTTGGGGAAGGATTTTGGTGGGAAAACAGGAACTCTGTCACCTGCCCACCCTCTGTGGGGTCACCAGTGTGGCACCAAAACAAACCCAGCAAGGCAAGTGTGCCTGATAAACCCCACAGGAGTGACAGAGAGGGGCCAACCTGTGACAGCCAAAGAATGTAACTGAGGTGAGAATTAAACATGTAGAACAATTACTCAGTTTGCTGAGCAGCTCAGGCCAGAGCAAGAGCTTGACCCCACCATGTCTCACCTCAGGGGACAGCATTGTAAAGAACTGAACTCACAGTACATGTGAAAGGTGAGAATATTAGAATATTCTCTGCTCACCATTCCAATCTTGTCTCCATGCTGCTGCTGAATTCTCCTGATGCCCTGCAGCCCCACAAGCTGCAGGGTCCTTTGGATGTCCAGGGCCCTGACCACAGGGCTCTCTCTGGCTAATCCAGGGCAGGAGCACGCCCAGGGTGGGGACAGGACAAGAATTTGCTTTATGTGACCCAGCAAGGAAGAACAGACCCTCCAATCATCTCTTCTGGCTATAAAATGCGTTAAAAATTAGCACCAAAAATTAGCACCTCAGCGTGAGTTTTGGGGAGGGCTTTTAGACCACTCAGACACTCACACTTCCCTCCTCAATTCTGCCCCCTTGGAAAGGGAGCACAGACCCCTTGGAGGTTACATTTGACTGTAACATTCAGCACAGAGCTGCTGTTTCTCTGCTCCATTCCTCTCAGGGTTGTTGAGCTGTTCCATTAATGTGATGGCTTAAATTCTATTTCTCTCATTTTAAATCCAGTGCATTAGGCTTAGCATTAAAACGTTGCTATTCTAGACAGAAATATTAGATATAATTTTGATGTTCATTATCAGAAATAAAAGAAAATAACCATGGGGCTATTCATTTTATAGTGATGGGTTGGCATGCCAAGAAGCCATAAATGTTCTCAATTACTGTTCTTTTCTTGCAATATTTGCAGCATTATATTAAAGAGAGAAGATAATATGTGATATATATGCATTAATTTTTAATTTTATGATTATTTCTTCATAATATTTTTGTAACTAACTTGGTCTTCACACTCATGCTAAAATCCTCAAGCAAAGCCATGTGCTGCTGCTTGTTCCACCCCTCAGGAGGACAGGGCAGTGTGCATACAGACTTTGGTAGCAGGTTCACATCTCTCTATGCCCCAAATCCTCACCCTATTTTCCTGTTCCAATGAAGTCCCACCAGAAGCTCAGGTGAACACGGACCATTAGTGCAGAACCAAATCCAACCGCCTTGCCCCTCTGCAGAGAAATACCCATGCTTTCAGGAGAAGGCAGAATATGATTGAGAAGATTAAATATGATTTACTGAGCTAAACACAAGGTTATAATCTTTAGAAATGCTGTAACAATTATATAGGTCAAAAACAGTGATAAGTCAGACAGTAATTAAAAAAAACCAAAAAAACAAAAAACAACCAAGCAACCAAAAAAACTGCAACAAAACAAACAGTAAACTCATTTAAATACTAACTAAATCTCCATCATGCATTGCTGTGGATATTTGGGGGTTTTATAGCTAAACCAAGGTGTGCTGTCTGCACAAAGCCTCCAAAGCTGAGCTATCCATGGAAAAGCTGTTCCCTACAGTGCCCCGAGGGTTTCTGAACCTGGAGAGAGCTTGAGGCAAAGTTCACCTGCAGAGCTCAGTGGTGCCCTGTCCCAGATCCATTTCCCTCTTCATTTTGGGGATTTTCTGTGATTCCCACTGCTGCTTTGCTCAGGGTGTCAGTTTGGTTTCTGTTCTGCTCTGGCTAGGCCCGTTTGTTTTTTGCTCCAGAGTATTTCAAATCCCAGCCAATATTTTTGGATCGGCCGCGCGGTGACAACAGCGTTGGCTTTTTTCCCCCTCCATAAATAAAGCCTCAGAAAAACCAACATATTACAGAGTATTTTCTAGTGGCCCATGCTATTTAAATCCCCTGGGGAGGGCTTGAGGAACACAAACACATTTTCCAGGGACACCAGCTGCAACTGGGAGAGCTGTGAGCCGCTGCCATTGTCCCCAGCTGTCAACACGTGGCATGATGTCACCGGGCTGGTGGTGGCACACGAGGTGATGACAGGCACTCAGCAGCACCTTCTGCTGCCTCCTCGCTGGCCTGGGACACAGCTCAGCTTGTTTTCATCTTTTAATGCCTCATTTTCCATTTCTTTTTGGGGCAGCCAGCCTGAGCAGAGCTTTGATCCCAAATCTCTCTCCAGTTTGGGGCTTGCAGGGTGTAAATCCCAAGGGCTGCTCACGTTTCCCAGCAGTTGTTGGAGAGGGTCCCACTGGTGAGAATTTGGGATATGGAGAACCACTCTGCTTTGGGGAGCAGATATGAAAACAATGCTCAGCAATTCCTCAGCATGTTTGGTGCCCCAGGAGAGCCCAACAACTGCAGTGACCAAGGGAAAATTCCCCGTGGGAATACACTGAGAAATATTTGTGTTTTGGTCGAGGTGAATGCTGTCTCTGCATTGCTCCTTGAGTGGAATGTGCCAGTAGAATATAAACTGAAGAGAAAGTTTTAACAATCCATTAAATACACTGAAAAAGCACATTTTAAAAGCTATAATTTGTAAAAATTAAGACCTACTTAATTTCCTCCTGAAACTCTTGGATGAATTTCATTAAGTGTGGAGAAAAAGTCCAGTTCTTGGTGTTTTCTCACATTAATTCAGACTTTGGAGCCTTCTTTAAAGAGACTCACCCTGTATCTCTTCCAGCTCTTTTTTGTAACTGTTTTTTCGTGCTTGTTTTCCACTACTGACTCTGTTTCTGATCATTTTCAGATGTTTAAAGGATTTGAAAAGCTCAAGGATGTCCAGTATGTCTACACCCCTTTTGATTCATCACTCTGTGGAGTGAAACTAGAAGCCAACAACAAAAAGCAGTATCTTCTAACAGGTAAAATGGAGCAAAATTAATGTTCCTGGAAATTCAGAAGTAGCTGCTTAATGTGAATTTGCTAAAAGATGCTGAAAAGAAATGCATTTGTGTATTAAATACAAACACAATGGGGTGTAAAAATTGTGTTCAGATGTAGTTCTAGTGGGATCTTACATGTTTTCCACCCTTCCTGCAGCATTCTTAGAGCAGTTCCAAAGAAAGGGAAGCTCAATAATGATATAATCAGAAAATAGAAGGAGTTTTGATTCAGTATTTGCCATTATTATTTGATTAAAACCAACAGTACTGATTTTCCCAGGAATGCAAAGGTGCAAAATGAGAAAACACGTGTCTGGGTGTCTGCAAGTCTGGGGTTCCAAGTAACTACAGATTTTTCTAGACAGTCCTAAAACCCAGTTTAACTGCATTTGCATCCACCTTTTGCTGGCAGATTATCATCTTTAGAAAAAATATCCTTCTTCAATCTTTTACATCCATACAGCATGCAATTGGGAGAATATTCTGTCATAATTAAATTAATTTTCAAAAATTTAAAGTATGACTCATTTGGTGCAATTAGTTAAAAGCTCGAGGTGTTCTTACACTTCTAATATTTAGAAAACATTTTGTTGCCGTGATTTTTTGTGTTTCCCATGCTGCAGGCCAAATTTTAAGTGATGGCAAAGTGTTGATCCACTTGTGCAACTACATTGAGCCGTGGGATGATTTATCCTTGTCTCAGAAAAAGAGCCTGAACCAGAGATACCAGATGGGCTGTGGCTGCAAGGTGAGTGCAGAGCAGATAAATGTAAATAAACACAGTTTATTCACATTTTTGAGAATAAACCCCAGTTCAGAGGAAGCTGTAAGGTGAGTGCAGAGCAGAGCAATGCAAATAATAAAATAAATAAATAAATAAATACCATTTACTTGTATTTTCGAGAATAAACCCCAGTTCAGAGAAAGCTGCAAGGTGAGTGCAGAGCAGATAAATGTAAATAAGCACTGTTTATTCACATTTTGAGAATAAACCCCAGTCAAAAGGAGGCTATAAAGTGAGTGCAGAGCAGATAAATGTAAATAAATACCATTAATCTGTATTTTTGAGAATAACCCCAGTTCAGAGGAGGCTGCAATGTGAGTACAGAGCAGGTAAACGTAAATAAGCATGGTTAATGTGTATTTTTGATAATAAACCCCAGCCCAAGGGAGGCTGCAGGGTGAGTGCAGAGCAGGTAAATGTAAGTAAGCACGGTTAACCTGTATTTTTGGAAATAACCCCAGCCCAAGGGGGGCTGCATGGTGAATAAGTAGCAGGTAAATGTAAATAAGCACCTTTAACTGTATTTTTGATAATAAACCCCAGCCCAAGGGAGGCTGCAGGGTGAGTGCAGAGCAGGTGAATGTGAAGAAGCACGGTTAAGCTGTATTTTTGTGAGTAACCCCGTTCCAAGGGGGGCTGCAGGGTTCTGAAGGAGCTCTCTGTCCCCAGATCACCACGTGCTACTCGGTGCCCTGCTCCACCACGGCGCCCAACGAGTGCCTGTGGACGGACTGGCTGCTGGAGCGGCGGCTCTACGGGCACCAGGCGCGGCACTACGCCTGCATCAAGCGCAGCGACGGCACCTGCAGCTGGTACCGGGGGGGACCGCCCCCCGAGAAGGAGTTCATCGACATCAGCGAGCCCTGAGCGCTCCCTGCCCGAAAGCACCGGCCTGGGAGCTCCTTCCCCCGCCCCGCAGGCGCAGCTCCGCTCCGTGTGCCGCGCTCCCCGGCGGGCGCCGCTGTCCCCAGGGCCGGCGGCTGGCGCGGGTGGCACCGGGACAAACCTCCCGCAGGCGCTGCCCTGCTCCGTTATGCTTTGCACCGAGGGCTGGCCACGTCCTCCAGGGCATAACGAGTTCCCTTTTTGCCAATATGAATGTACGAGAGCAAAAGAGTTGCCGGAATTTTGCCCCCCGTTTTGATAACTCCCCGTGTTTAATTCCAAATCTTTCCGATGAACTACGGAATGTTTTATAGAACTATTTTTTTTTCTGTATGGAAGTCTTGGATACGAAAGAATTATTGTACAGTGTATATGTAAAGTATTATAACATTGTGCTATTAAAAAAAAAAGATTCACAAATATTTCCTTATCTGTTGAAACGAGTTGAACATTTCTGTGATTAAAACAATCTGTGCTCCACAGTTCGTACTTTCCTTATGTCCCAGCTTCCTTTATCCACAGAGTTGTAACTTCCATTGATAACTAAATTAAGAAACAGCCTTGATAATCAAAACCCCCTTCCCAAGTCTGCATTCCTATGGACTAACCACACTTTGCTGGAGGAAAAGCCAGATTTTTAATCCATGGGTTAAAGCACTAATCCATGGATTTAAGCTTTCCATGGAACACATTCCAAGCCCAAATGATGACAGGCTAACTGCTCAGAACTACAAAACCCATGTCCATCCTTGGGGCAGCTGCAGCCCTTAAAACCTCCTTAAATACATGACCAGGTATTTGTACCCCAGCACTCTCAGAACTGTAGGAAGTCACGTGAAAATACATGCAATAAATATTGCATCACTTACTCTGCAATGATTTCTGGAAGTTCTCAGACCCCATTTGACCCTATTCAATAGGATTTAATTGTTTTTCATTCATGAACACCCACCATACCCTCTCAGTGAATTTGGTTACTTGTGAACTCAGACTAGGGAACTAGTCTGTGTCAGACTAGGAAACTGTGTCTAGTCACAGACATTTTGCCTGTGATTTTTTTAGTGTCATAGCTTTCCTGAATTGATGACTGGATTTAGTAACTAATCCCTCACACAGGTATTCAAGGTTATAAAAGTAATTCAATTCGCAGTGGTGAAACTTTGGGAAGTGTAAATTTGTACCAAAAAGTGTAAATTTGTACCAAAGTTTGTACCCCAGAAAAAAGAGGGAGAGTCCTCAGGCATGATGGGAATCTCCAGTAGTTGCCTTTTCTGACAGATTTTACTTCTAAAGGACAGGTTTGGAAACACTCTTCTAAAAAAAGATTTACTTTTTCTGTGACTAAGTTTACACATTTCCAGTGAAATGCAAATGGTGCAAGGCCAACAGGAAAACATGTCATTATTCCTCTGAGGAATATGTGTCCCATAACACACAAAAGCCAAAGTTTCACTTTTGATTTACTATAAATTAAAACCATGTCATTACTATGAATTAAAACCATGTCAATGTGCTGCCAAATGTAAAGCTTTACTCCTGACAAACCAAAAATTTCCTAACACTAACTATTTGGACCATAGGCTCACACAAATGAAACAAAAAGAATAAAAAGCTGCATTTCTTCTGAAAAAGAACTGATATTGCAGTGACAGTATTGGCAGAGCTATTAGCTGCCAGTGCTGTGCATTTTTATTACTAATTTTCAGAAAGACTCAAAGCCAGGCCTTATTTCCTTGTGTCAGACCAAACCAATACCTAGAGAAGCCCACAGAGCTTAATAACCACAAATATTAACATTCAGTGGCTAATATTCAGTGGTTAATATTCAGAGGTTAATATTCAGTGGTTAATATTCAGAGGTCAATATTCAATACCACTCCTGCAGCATTTGTCTCCAAATCCAGTTTGCTGGGATGATGCCTTTTGGATAACACTGCAGCAAACAGATCTTTTCTACTTTTTAGCTCCCCAGAGCTCTGCTCCTATTTCAGTTTTACAGCAGTTAGACCTGAAACTCAGCTCACCCAGCCCAGATTGCCTCCTCTGTGCACCTTGCACAAAGAAATGCTTTCTCTGGTATTTATGGACAGACTGTCATAGAAATTGCGTGCCACAATTAGTTTTAAAAATGTTTCTATTTTTCCCACTATAAAATATCCCACTTGAGGTGTTTCACAACAAAGGTCTGTCTACTTTGATTTCTTGCTGATCAGAAGTCTGCCCAAACTTCCCACAATGGGTGGTACAAAGATTTGGTTTCTTCCCTCATATCAATAAATGTGCCAAGAAATGCTTTACAAAAACCTGGCTCAGAAGGAGATTTTATTTTCCCTGAGGAAGATTCTCAAAAGGCTTGACTACAATGTGGCATTCTGAATATGTTATTTTAATATCAGGATTTTTACTGTAGTGGCATTGATACCTTATCAACAGCAGATTCTTTTTACGTTTTCTTTTTACTTCTTGGAACTGTGCTTGGGTTACATGGGAGGGTAGAGCAGAAATACAGCCTGGCACAACATTTGACTTTAATTTGCAAATGGCTCACATGACTTTTGGTGAGAGTAGGGAAAAGAAGAGAGAAGGGAGACTGTGTAGGTGAACAGGGGGAAAAATCACCACCTGGAATATTGCTGGTGTTTCCTCAACTTCCAGTTAGGTTTTAATGAAATTGCTCAGCAATTAAATTAAAAAAGCTCTGTCGTTTTTGCGGAGAACAGAAGCGGGAATGCAGTGAAATAAAGGGAACTAATTACTGAGGGAAAGGCTGTAGATATGACTCAAGCAGCAATGAGTTCAAAAGCCTCACAGCGTTTTTTGTAATCAGTCTGGAATGAATGTTTCTGTTTCAAAAAGTGTTTCATTAAAGCAGCTCCATTTTTACACAAAAGAATGGCATCTTTGTGTATTTACCTTCTATTGCCTAAAGCCTCAGCACAAATGACCAGCAGAGAATGAAAGGAGCACCTCTGGCATGCTCAGCTGGCCCCCAATTCCCAGAGATTTGGGGCTTTTTCCCTCTCCTCACACCCCCTCTAAGCCGGGTTGCACTGGAGAGGGGCACAGCTCCAGGCTCCCATTTGGAGAACAAAAAGGGAAGGGGAAAAAGCAAGAGGAACACCAAAAAATTATTTTAAACTGTAATTCCAAATTCTGCATCAACAAATGCCAACGAGGCCAGCTGTTGGTAAAGTATTGAAAACCCAAAACAAAATAACTTTATATGGTTTCAGTGCAGCCTCAGAAGACTCTGATTTCCAGATCATCTTACAACCCACTCCAGAAATTCAGACAAAATGCTGTCTTGTAGCACGTTGCCTGATTATTCCCCAAGCCACAAAGTTCCAGATACTTTCTTCAGGAGGAATAAAACCAAACAAATGAGTGTCATCAGAGGCAGCTACTGCAGCAGTTCTGAGTGGCAGTGCAATACCCAAATGGATTCATTTTCTCTAGATTAACACTCATTACCATAGAAATATGTAAAAAAAAAATTACTTGGCTGTGGAGAACAACATTCAAAAGTCCAAACAAAAGAGAAATAACTTACAAGTTCTGACTTTAATGAGCAATGTAGAGGAATGAAGACAGGGAAAACCACTCACAGGGTTGCTACACTCAGAAAAATATGCCATATAAACTTATATGCCTGACACTTTAGTTCTTGCCCCAAAATGAAATGTTCTGTTTCTGTGGACTGCAGTTTAGCAATGCACCCAAAAGTCCTGCTTTTTTCAATAAAATTATAGCTAATCTCAAATTGGAAGGACACCTGAAGGGTCATTGTGTCCCACTCCCTGCTCCTCACTGCTGCCTAAAACTGAGCCACACCCCAAAAGCATCATCCAGGTGCTCCTTGGACTCTCAGGCTCAGCTGTGTTCTTTTTCTCTCTGTAAAGCACTGGGAATCAGTGTTAGCTCAGGCACCTAAAGATTACAAGTCACAGCCACCCTGATTCTGGCTGAGTTCAAAGCTCTGCAGTGCCCAGGGCATCACCCCCAAAGACAACAAACACTGTGAGTGCACCAGAAAGGACTGGAGGGAAAACAAACCATGGGAGTGACTCCTGCTCTGTCAGAGCTGTTCAGTGTCTTTGCAAGCATTTAATCTCTCTGAGATCTGCAGCTGAGCAGCTGAAAAATGACCACTGCCCCATCTGAGCACCCTCCAGCTCACCACCACGGTGATTCCAAGTGTCCCTCCCCCACTGAGAGCTGCCAAAATGGCTTTTGGAGCAGGCAGTATTTGGGACAAGGGAACAGTGTCCCCAGTCCCTGTCCCCAGGCACAGGAAGCAGGTTGAGCAGTGCTGGTTGCACCTACCATCTCCTTGTGGTTCGGGTAGAACGTCTGCTCGATCAGAGGGAACTTCTCTGGGCCCAAAGTTTTGTAGACAGACACCAGCTGGGCAAACTGCAAAACAGAGCAGAGCAGAACAGAAAGCTCAGGAGAGAAACCACAACGAGCTCATACTCAGGACATTTTGCTTCTTGTCTTGGGTCTTGGATAAACTCAGCAGATCCAGATCTCTCCTCCTCCTCCTCACACACCTCTTTAATCCACCCAAGCTGTGACTTCATGTGCAGACCAACATAGAAAAACACCTTGAAAAGTTAAAGCCCCACAGGTACAGGAAATCAAATACATGGGAATACAGGATTTCAGCTGTCTTATTGTCTGTATGTTTGAAGATGATTCTGTGACGATAAAATCATTATAATTTCACCTTTTCTGCCATCTTAAACCTAAAGCCCAGGCATATTTACCATTCCTTTAGTGGCTGGCACCTCCCTGACGCTGATTTGGCAGTGTTGGCAAAGGGATAAAAGCAACTGTGTCATGCTGACAGGTCAGGTGAGGAACAAACTGGAGAAGTTTCATCTCCCAGGCTGCAGCCATCAGCCATTCCCACATGGATGTGTCCTTGGATGGTGGTGATTTAATCTGTTCCACATTATGCCATTCCTATTCATGTTTTTTATAGAATATTCTGATACAACACATGGCCATCCTTGGATGGAGATGATTTAACTTCTTCCTGTTATGCCATTCCCATTCACGTTTCTTGTGGAATATTCTCATATAACACATGGCTATTCTTGCCCCACCACCAAAGAGGGGGTGATTTAATCTGCTCCACGTTATGCCATTCCCATTAATGTTTTTTAACAAATATTCTGATATGACTCATGGCCATTCTTGGATGGGGTTGGTTTTACTGCTCCCTGTTATGCCACTCTTATTCATGTTTTCTATAGAATATTCTGATATAACACACGGCCATCCTTGCCCCACCACCAAAGATGGGGTGATTTAAACTGCTCCATGTTATGCCATTCCTAGTCATGCTTTTATAGAATATTCTGATATAACACCACGTGTTATATCACAATATTCTTGCCCCACCACCAAAGATGGGGATGATTTAAACTGCTCTCTGCTATGCCATTCCTATTCATGTTTTTGCAGAATATTCTGATGTAACACGTGGCCATCCTTGAATGGGGTTGATATAACTGCTCCCTGTTATACCATTCCCATTCATGTTTTTATAGAATATCTGATATAACACATGGCCATTCTTGTCCCACCACCAAAGACGGGGATGATTTAAACTGCTCCATATTATGCCATTCCCATTCATGTTTTCATAGAATATTCTGATATAACACCACTTGATATATCAGAATATTTTGCCCCACCACCAAAGATGGGGATGATTTAAACTGCTCCCTCTTATGCCATTCCTAATCATGTTTTTATAGAATATTCTGATATAATATTCTTTTAATGCTCCCGTGACACACTCTGCCTCTCTGTGCTCTGGACTGCAGCAGCTTCCCACAGAACATTTACGTGTGAAACCAGAGAATTCTTTATTAAATAGGATGGCTTTGGGGCTGTTCTTTCTCCCCTGTTGTACCAGCTGGAAAAGGAGACCCCTCCTGAGCCCGGGCTGAGGGCTCTGAGGAGCAGGGGGGCTCTGGCAGCCAGGGGCCAGAGCTGGCCCAGGGATCCCAGCCCTGGCTGGGATGTGCTCAGTTGTCACCGTGCCACCGTGGGACACAAACAGCTCAGCACAGCACTCTGAATGGTGGGATTTGCTGGTTGCAAGCAGCAGAAAAAGCACAGAACAATAGAACTCTGTCCATAATGCAGATAAAACACCTACTCTGGGGAGAGGCTCGGGAGGCAGGGAGAGCAAAAACTGTTTAAAGGGGAAAAAACCCCGTGAAAGCTTCGCTCGCATTTCCAGCTGGCACAGAGGACTTGTTTAATTCAGTGGTGTTTACTTAGGGTTGGTAAAATGCATCTTTAAATCTGGAAGGCCAGTGGAAAATACCTTAATGATGAGCAGTCTTCACCAAAAGCCTAAGAAATTGTGGTTGGGTTGTGAGCTGTGCAAATCAGGCCTCAAGGAAAGGAAATATTATCACAGCTACCAAAATAAGGTGGTTTGTGAAGAGGATTCCTGACAACTTACTCAATATTTCAGTTCTGATCCAAGAGCCAAATCTCAAATTCCACAAGAAAATACTTACTATTACATACATGATTTTTGCCAAGCAATTATTAGGTTAAAATAAGTCTATTTACTGATCTTGAAGTAAAAACCTCCAAAGAAAAAAAAAATCATATGATTGTGTTTCCTGTGATTCTATCCCTACTTTCTTTTCCATTTTCACTGGAAAGGAGCAAAAGACACTGAGAAAATGGGATTTTTTTGTAGGGGTTGTGGCATTCATGCAGGAGGTAAGAAAGCTGTAATTGAGATTAATTGTTAGCAAATGCTTGTTTAGTTAAAATAACATAGCACCAACCACAGATAATAGGCATGTGTCACCCCAAAGTGTCTTCTGATCCAGTAATTCACTAGGAAATAGCAGGCAGGAAAAGCAGGTTTCAGATTTTGGGGCAAAAGAGAGAAATCCCTCAAACTGGGGGATGATTTATCCCTTACCCTGCTGAGCTGCTGCTTCACCTCTGTGTCTACAAATCTGGGAATCTCTTGTCAATCATTTCTCCCCCAAGATGCAACCTGACAAATTCAGCCCCAATTCACATTAAATTTCAGCATTCTAATTGTCCATCCATAAATTGCCATAAATATTTTTTATTTTCCCTGATTGCTGCTGGGCTATTTATAAAGAAAAATTTCATTTAAGTTTTAATGACCTTCTATCAATTTTTAAGTGGATTTGGACTATATAATTTTATATTTTCCTTTTCAGCAGCTGAACACCAATCCTGGGCAGGAGAATTATCTTTTTGATGACAAATTACTGAATTACCTAATCCAATGTCAAATGTTTACAGACATGGGATGTTCATGAAATTGAAAATGTGAACAGAGTCACTGAAGTATTTTATATGGATATCAAGCCCCATAATCACCTAAAAGCTCCCCAACTGCTAGAGCTTGGTATCTCAGCAGAAGCCATTTTTGCATCTTAAGAAAAAACCAAGAAAGTGTAAAAAAATTCTCAGTTTAGCAAGCTGAGTTTACTTCTCATTTTCCAGTTTTGCACCTTATTTTCAGTCAAAAAGGGATAACCTCAGGTCCATCTGTTTACAGTTTGCAGATTATTATTTTAAAAGGAAAATGGTTGGGTTTGTAGCATTTGTTGTAATGTCAGCTCTTTTCTAGTCAAGATAAAATTCTTCCACACCCAGGATTGTTCCTTTATAACACAACAGGACAGTGAGAGCTGTGCTTTTCCTCCTCTCCAAAAAGGTGTGACCCAGAGAAGAAATATTTAGCCAAAAAAACCATTTATTCCCCTTGATTTCATATCAAATCTTTCTGGGGTTTCACCACCCCAAGACTGGAACTCTGAGTTTGACTGCACAGATGGTGCTGTAACCAAGCAGGAGTTACACAAATCCCTTTGCTGTCTCCATAAAGAGTCAGATAATTCCTTTGCTTGTCACTCTGGGGGAGTCAAACCGTGTTTAATTACATGTGTGCCATCTCTGAGAGGCTGGGCTCTGCTCCTGGGCAAACCACACCAACTCCTCCCTCGAAGAGAATCAGAAATGATATTTAAACTAATTCCTGCAGATGCTGCTACCTTCAGTTCTGGAAAGCTGCTAATCCCTCTTGCCAGGCTGGAGGATTTGTGGCACTGCCCCTTCCAGTGGGGAATTTCCTGGGATGCTGAGCAGGAATTTAACCCAAGGAATTTCATCTCCCTCGCCTGTTCCCTGCTCAGGCAGGACCCCTGGGCTGTGGTTTTACTGAAGCCCTTCTGTCAGAGATTTCCCTCTTCTGAGGCTTCATTCTCTGTCCTCTTGCCAAGCTGAGAGCTCCAGTTGGGCATCTAGTGCTTCATGGGAACTGGAACAATAGCCAAATTCTCTGGGCAGCCTGCTGCACCCACCCAGAGGGGCTGGCATTCTCTAGCAGCTGAGAAATGGGAGAACTTGGATGGCTGAACACTTCTTCAACCTGTTTGTCATTAAAAAAACACTTTCAGCTGAATTTTAACTCAGCTCTGGCTGCTCTTAAGTGTGGGCTCACCTTAAGAGTGAAGAAATTCCATGAAATACCACTTTTCCTCTGGATGTCCAGCTACAAACTTAATTAATACATCTTTCCAAATGCATTAATGAGGATCAGAATTTGTGAGTGAAATTCCTGAAGTAAAATTCTCCAATTTTCCAGGGGGATCTCAGCGCTCACCAGGGGTGGAGCCTCTGCAGTGGGATTTTCCCTCTCAGTGCACAAAGGGAAGGTCCCTTTGCCCCACAGTGACCTGCACAGGGCCCCTGGAGGGTCTGCAGGTTTGGGAAGCTGGAAGGTGAGCTGGTTTACATCATGGGCTGGTTATGTTACAATTTCAGGGATTTTACAAAGAAAATTACACACTGACTTCATCTCTTCAGGTGGCACCAGGGAAAATGACCTGAAGTCCAATGTCCCTTTCCAGGCTGAAATGTCCCTTTCCAGGCTGAGGCTCAGAAATGTGCCTGGTCATTCTGTGAAGGCTGAATTATCTTGTGAGAGTGAGAGATGCTCAAAAGCACAAAGCACAAACAGGGTCCCTGGAGGCCAACGAACTGAGACACAAACACTGGAGATCCTTCAGAGCAGGAGAAATGAAGCAGTTGTGTGGAAAGGGCTGGAAGGATACATTTGACACACGTTCTCTGTGGGAGTCAATCAGCTCTGGCCAAGATTTGTCACTACATCTGCATTTTAAACATAGTGACTGTACTGTATTTTAATGTCATATTACTGTATTTTTAATATTAGTGTTACCTGGGAAGCATCTGTGTTACATTTTTGTGCCCTCCATGTGCTTCTTTGTTGAGACTGGTCAACATTTCTTCTCTTACATTTGAGCAAACACTGAATGCTTTTCCAGAAGCTGAGTTCACACACCCTTGATGCCTCACAGGAGAATGGAGGGGAGCAGACTCTGTCAGCAGCTGACACCCTCCTGTGCCAGCTGCAGCTGCCACACAGCTCCGTGCAAGTATTCAAACTCAAGTACTCAAACTCCCAAAGTCAACCCAGACCTTGACAGGGCCACTGAAGGGTGAAACAGCTCCTGCAAATCAGTTTGGGCACATGAGCAGAGGGCAGAGGAGATGGGAGCTGGCAACAGAACTCGGTGCTCCTCCAGTGGTTTTCTATCAGCAAGCAAGAGAGAGATGGGGACTCAGTGTGATGGCCAAAGAATTTGAATTTATTATGGAGTACAACTGCTTTTATACTTATTCTAGGAAGACTAGTAATGTTTTACTACAGTGATTGGGTTAATCACCACATAAACAAATTTATACATTTTAAACATCTCTTGCTTGCAGAAGTCTGCTGTAATTTTCTTTTCCCTGGTAAATCAGTCTGATTGAATCTTCTCAAAATTTTGATTTAATTCTCAAAGTTCTGTTTGCTCTTGCCAAGGCATCCTGTTATCAAATCTCTTATGCTGATAAGCTCCAAAGTCCACCATCTGTCTTGTGTCCCAATATCCCAATAGTTTTCCAGCAGGACTCAAAGCCAAAGACAGCACAGCGGGACTGGGAACGCAAGGATTGCTTCCATGGACCCTGCAGGGTGAGTTTTATACCACAGCTGAGGTGTGCCCTGAGGCTTTGCAGCCCAGCCTGCACCAGAACCACAGAGGGGATCACCCCGAGGTGATCTCTGCCTCTCCCAGATGAGATCTGCCCCTGGTGCATTTTCCTCTCAAGCCCTGCCCTGGGATCAGCAGCATCTCCCCCCTGTCTTTGACTGCAGCTGATATTTCCTCACCTTCTTCCCCCTTCCCCCAGAGCTCCCCCCTGGCCCTCTGGAGTTCTTGCAGCCCCTCCTGAGATGGAGCTGCTCAGCCCCTGGGGGGTGTGCTGGCCGTTCCCAGAGGGTTTAGGCTGTCTGCTCCAGCTGTCCAGAATTTCCAAGGGCATTTTCTGGGCTCCAGCACCTCCCCTGCAGCATGAGAACTGCAATCCGAGAGGCACAGCTCTCCCACTGCTAATCACTGCTGGAATTAACTGCTGGAATATTTTCACATTAGAATTACAGCTGATGAGATGCAAGCCATTAAGAGCTTCTACAGGATGAAAAAAAAACCTCATGCCCTTGGAAGAACTACATGAACTGGCTTACAAATTACCAGAGTGCATCCATGAGAGAAAAAAAAAAGAAAAAAAAGTTTTCTACAACAGTTGGAAAAACAGGATTAAAAAAAAATCCCAAAGAACCAGAAAATGGTCATAGTCAGAGACATAAAAACATCTCCTGGCTTGCAGGGTTGGGCAAGAAGGCATCTGGCAAGGAGAGGCACCTTGGCTGGTGGAAGAGGCACTGACAAAATGTGTAAACAGTGAGGAAAGTGAGATTTAAGAAAGACATGTGGATTAAAATGAAGGAAAACAGCCTATGAGCATAAAAGGGGAGAACATAGATCAAGACATGCCTGGCATAAAAGAATTAGCAAAAGGTAATACCACAAGGCCTGGATCGAGAGGTCTTCTGGAGCCCTTCATTTTGGAATAAAAATTCAGAGAAGGAAAAAAGTTCATGGAAGTGAGAGGCTCTGGGGAATCCTTCCTGGGTGCTCTTCCAGCAGTGAGAAAATGCACTTTATTCCACTGCTGTGGGAACAGGGAATTCAGTGTTCTGGCCAGGGACACATTTGTGCTGTTGTTTATTTTGATGGCCTTGTGCTTAAGCACTTCTCAGAAGGGTTTGGGGCTCATGGCAGCAGAAAGAGATTTTCTTGTTTGTGGGGGTTTTTACAGATGAGGTGCAGCTCAAATAGGAGGTTTCCATTAAAGTACTGAGTTCAAAGGAACTTGTAGAGTAAGCAATCAGTGGTGGATTTCCAGGTGGGTTTCCAGGGTGGAGATTTCCAGGGTGGTTTTCCAGGGGGGGTTTCCATGGTGGGTTTCCAGGTTGGATTTCCAGTGTGGATTTCCAGGGTGGAGATTTCCAGGGTGGAGATTTCCAGGGTGGATTTCCAAGGTGGAGATTTCCAGGGTGGATTTCCAGGATGGAGTTCCAGGGTGGATTTCCAGGGTTGGTTTCCATGTTGGAATTCCATGTTGGATTTCCAGGGTGGATTTCCAGGGTAGAGATTTCCAGGGTGGAGATTTCCAGGGTGGAGATTTCCAGGGTGGAATTCCATGTTGGATTTCCAGGGTGGATTTCCAGGGTAGAGATTTCCAGGGTGAAGATTTCCAGGGTGGATTTCCATGTTGGATTTCCATGTTGGAATTCCATGTTGGATTTCCAGGGTGGATTTCCAGGGTGGAGTTCCAGGGTGGATTTCCAGGGTGGGTTTCCATGTTGGATTTCCAGGGTGAATTTCCAGGGTGGGTTTCCACGGTAGAGATTTCCACAGTGGATATTTGCAAGGTGCATTTCCATGGTGGATTTCAAGGGTGGATTTCCATGGTGGAGATTTCCAAGGTGGAGTTCCGTGGTGGAATTTCAGGGTGGATTTCCAGGGTGAGTTTCCATGGTGGATTCTCAGAGTGAGTTTCCATGGTGGACATTTCCTGGGTGGATTTCCAGGGTGGTTTTCCAGGGGGGGTTTCCATGGTGGGTTTCCAGGTTGGATTTCCAGTGTGGATTTCCAGGGTGGAGATTTCCAGGGTGGAGATTTCCAGGGTGGATTTCCAAGGTGGAGATTTCCAGGGTGGATTTCCAGGATGGAGTTCCAGGGTGGATTTCCAGGGTTGGTTTCCATGTTGGAATTCCATGTTGGATTTCCAGGGTGGATTTCCAGGGTAGAGATTTCCAGGGTGAAGATTTCCAGGGTGGATTTCCATGTTGGATTTCCATGTTGGAATTCCATGTTGGATTTCCAGGGTGGATTTCCAGGGTGGAGTTCCAGGGTGGATTTCCAGGGTGGGTTTCCATGTTGGATTTCCAGGGTGAATTTCCAGGGTGGGTTTCCACGGTAGAGATTTCCACAGTGGATATTTGCAAGGTGCATTTCCATGGTGGATTTCAAGGGTGGATTTCCATGGTGGAGATTTCCAAGGTGGAGTTCCGTGGTGGAATTTCAGGGTGGATTTCCAGGGTGAGTTTCCATGGTGGATTCTCAGAGTGAGTTTCCATGGTGGACATTTCCTGGGTGGATTTCCAGGGTGGTTTTCCAGGGTGGGTTTCCATAGTGGAGATTTCCATGGTGGAGATTTCTATGGTGGGTTTCCCTGTTGGAATTCCATGGTGGGTCTCCAGGGTGGATTTCCAGGGTGCAATGCCATTCCTCAGACACCACCAGCCAACCTCTGCTAGGCCTAGCAGGGAAAGCCAGAGGACTCCTTGGGGTGGCTGACACCCAAACAGGGATTTCACAGCACTTTGAACTGAACCACCCACTAAAAACCCCTCAGAGAGCAGGGATGGTGCCCACACAGCCCAAAAAGGAGCCAGGACACTCTGCACCCATCTCAGAGGGGCTGGGGCTAAGGATGGAAGAGGAAGCTGCAGGAACGTCAGAGGGGAACAGCAGTGCTGATGGGAGCTGTGGAGATGGTGTGGGAGAGTGCACTGGAGGAGAGTGGGGACTGCCCTGGTGGAGCCATCTCAACAGGAGGGATTTTCCTGGATGGATGACAAATTTCTATGTCAGGAAGGGGAGTGTCACCCCCCGATCCTCCTCAGCTCTGAGTCACCACAGTCACACACTGAAGAAGCAGATATAACCTAGATTTTAACTGAAAAAATGATTTTCTAAGGTAATTTAATAGGGAATATAACACACAGGTTTTCTTTGTAATTACATATTAAGATTGCACAAGGAATCAAAATTAATTTCCATAATCTGGAAATTATGGTGTGGATATCTGCCTTGACCAAGCACTAAAAGAGTTTCTGAGTCTCTGCTGTAGCAGGACCAGCAGGTAACACAAAGGACTTGAACCCCAGCTTCACAGTCCTGTTTTGAATATTAACTTTACAGGCTCTCTTTGAAAACAGTTTCTTTCACTAGAAAGTAAGAAACTGTTAAAAAGTCCATTTGAATTTTCTGCCCCTAGAAATGCCCAATGCAATGAGAGTCTGTAATGGATGTCAACAGTTCCCACGGCTGCTTTTAGTGCAGAGAATGGGGCAAAGTGGCAACAACCTACTACAAAATTCAGGAATGTAGTCAAAAATTCTGAGTCTATTTTTGCTTTAAATTATCCTGATGGCGGTAAATGCTGGTGAAAGCAAAATAGTCCCATACTCAGTTTATATATAAAGCACTTGAGAGTGCAAGCAAGGATTGGTAAACCCGGAGCTGAGAGAATTACTGGCTGTATGGAACAGAAAAATCACCACCCCACTGAGATTTATTTATTATTTAAGGATCTCTGCCTTTTTTTTTTTTTTTAACAGGGATTTCAAATGACCTTACTTATTTTAGGAGAGCAAAATCAGCAAGGAAAGCTGGAATATTCCCTTCCTATTCCAAGACTAGATTAAACCAAACCAGCTCTATAAAGAGGTGCAAAGAGCAACCACACTACTAGGTTTAATGCATTTAGATTTCTAATTATGCCTTTAAACTTATATTTATGAATTTTGCTCCAGTTCAATGTTCAAACCTGGTATTAAATCATCTTTTGACCAAAGAGCTTACAAAGTTTTCACCTTCCTTCTGACTCAGTTTTGTGAATTTACTTTCAGCTCTTGCAGAACAAATCCATCAACATGTTTTACTCTAAGTGGCAGACTGGGCAAAGAGGCCAGAATCTTCACTGGCTGACAGAGAATTAAACCAGGGTTTTTTTAGTTTTTTTTTTTTTTTTAATGCAGGTATTTTGTTCTTAAGAAAGTGCTGCTTGGAGGAAAAGCACCTGTTTGGTTTTTCTCTGCCTGCCCTGGAGATGCACAGGCCTCTGACTTCACCTGAAATGTGTAAATCCAATATCCTTCTGTAAATCCCAAATTCCTAGGAATGAAGGCCACAAAACTGGCCACTGATGCAAATATTTGCTGTTAGGCACATGGAATTTGACACAGAGACTGCCACACGTCATCAGGTGGGGCTGTTCTAGCCCTGCCACCACATCCTGGTGTCTCAGGGAACAGCTCTGCCCTGCCTGGGAGAGAAGGCAGCTCCTGCTGCAGCCCTGGGCAGAGAAAGGGAACTCAGCTTCTCCCTGCAGTGACAGGGCAGGAAAAGGTCCCTGCACCCCTCTGGCTGCCCTGCCTTCACCTGTCAGTGAGATCAGTCTTGCCAGAGAGATGGAAACAGGAAAAGTTCAGTGCTGGCTCCAGGACTGATCTAATGGAATACATAAAACTGACTGAAATACGTCTCAGCATTCCTAACATTTGTCATGATGGCAGACATTAAATTTGAGAGTCCCTAAATGTCTTCCCTATCTGAGCTGCACCCAGATTGCAGGTCAGCATTCTCCAGCCTTGACCTTTAAGAAAATCCCCTCTGGCACATAAAGCAGAGCAATAGCCAGCCAAATTCTATCCCATTGCTCAGCATTATTGTACAAATCTGGCTTTTGCTAACGAGCACAGGATTTTCTTATAGTGAAATAAACATTTAGAGCTTCTTTCTTTAAACCCAACATGGAATAGCACTGAAAATCTCCTAGATTTACAGCAAGTAGGTTTTCAAAATGCTTCTCTTCTTGCACACATTCATTTTTCTGTTTGTTGTTCACTCTCCAGAAGATGCTTTGACACAAAATTGAATCTCCTCTGTGTGGTTGTGTCTCCCATTAGCATAGCTCCAATAATTTGTGTCAACAGGAAGCTGGAAGGAGCAGAGCTCATCTCTTTTTTTTCTGCTCCTCCCTGCAGAGTCCCGACAAATGTCTTGCCAGTGCTTCAATCTGTTGCTCAAGATTTTTAAAGTGTAACTGGGAGTGGAAAAAGCACAAGAGACCAACTTGGAGCAGCAACACAGAGGAGAAAACAAGGTGGGGAAGAGCTCTAAAAACCATTAAATAGCAAGGAAGGGCAGTTAAAACAGACCTTCCAAGAAAGCAAGGTAAAAATAGAGAAGTTAAATGTCCAGTTAGAACAGAAAGATGAAGACAGATAAGCAGAAAAGCATCTGCAAAAGAAATGCAAAGCAGAACATGGCACATGAAGTCACAGAGTTGTGTAAGCTTGGCAAGAAGAGCAAAACATGGAAAATATCAACAAACTTGCAAAAAAGCGTTTGGCTTGGCTGTCTGCTCCCAAACTGAAGGAAAAGAAACAAACAACAATTGTGAGATCTACAATACTACCAGGACTGACCAAAAAAGCCATACCCAGCCTTCCCTCCCAACGGCTGTGGCTGAGCAAGGAGATCAATTTTGGCATAACCAAGTGCTCTGTGGCACTTCTCTGACATTGAAAAGCCCTGATAACAATACAGTGGGGCAGAGTGGGACATCTGAAGATGTTCCAGCACAAATGGGCTCCCACCTGGAGCTCTGGGTGAAGAACACCAGGACCTTCCAGCTCTCTTCACACACTCCCAGGTATCTCTGCCTCCCTGTCTGCCAGCCCTGGCCCAGAACGCCCTTCCTGGCTGCTTCCCCTGTTCCCACATGCCTGGAGTGCTGGAGCAGAGTGCCAGGAGTGCACTTTGATGGGGCCAAGCTGCCCAGCACCAGCTCCCATCCCTGCAGGGCCAGCTGCTCTGCCCAAGCTCAGCACACCTGGGCTTCCCCAATCCCTCTGGGACTCCCTCCACTCCCTCTTTCCTGAATACAGAGCCTTCCAGCAGCCTGGCAGCAGCCAGTTAGGGTCACAGTGCTCACAAACGAGGGCTGTGCCCCCTCCTTCAGCAGAGTGAATGTGTGACTAGGGCAGCAGCAGATCCTTGGAGCCCCCCCAGCACCCCTGCAGCCTCCCTGGAGAACAGACGTGCAGCCAGCTGCAGGGGCTGGGCTGCTTTTCCCCTGCACTAAAGGAGCCAGACCTGCACTGTGCTGGTTTTGTGAGATTTTCTTCCTCTTCAGCCATGTACAGCCGCTGTACCAAGTGCAGCAATTCTGGAGTCTCTGCAGGCCTGGAAGGTTTGTCCCTGTCAGAAAGAGCCTGGCAGTACCAGCCCAGCCCCTGGAATGCCTGTGATTATCCCATCACAGCCAGGCTGAGCTGGAATAAAACCCAACCCTTTATTCTATCTGCAGCAGCCTTGGACATTGAACCTTGCAGCCCCTGACAGTTAAATCAGAGTTTGCCTGTTTGGTGTCACTCAGCTCCACCTTCCTGCCTGGCAACACTTCTCAGCAAGCTGCTGGACACAGTGGGGTGTTCCAAAAATACTGCACCCCTATCACCAATGTTTGCAACTGAGGCTAAAATCCAGCAGGGTTCAATTGAAGAAAACCCTTCAGCACGCAAGTTTCACATCAATCATTACTAGAATCATGCAAATGGATGCATGCAGGAAGAACTTTTTTTTTTTAAAATTCAACACAGGACACTGGAAAATCACGTTTTGTATTTTTTTAATGCATGTTGTTTTGTTAAGTTTTTAAAATATTATTTCCCCAGTCTAAATAATGAGATTTCACCTAATGCTGCAAGCTCTGATACCATCACCACATTTTGCAGTTCCTTCTGGCCTCCACAATTACTTCACACACCTCCACAGAACCACAGAATCACTTGGGTTGGAAAAGCCCTCTAGGATCACCAAGACCAGACACTAACCATGAACTTCTAAGTCCACCACTCACCCTTGCCCTTAAGTTTCACATCCACGTGGAATTTAAATCTTGAATCCCTCCAGGGACAATGGCATCATGTACAATGAGAAAGTTTGCATTAAAAAGTTTTGCATAAAGCTCCTCAGTTGAGAGAAGCCTCTCTTATTCCCTGAATGACATTTTCTAAAGGAAAACAGATAATTTAAATGATACCAAATATTAACTTTGGGTAATTAAGTATGCTCTTTTTCCCCCCTCTTTACTTTTTATTTTCTTAAGTGCTTTACAGCAGGATCTGCACCCCATTAAACATGAGTAAAAGTGTGAGGTGAATTGGGAATTCTGCAAGGACAGTGGATGTTTTTGCCTCACCTTAACTAAGTGTAGCTGTAAATTGAACCAGGAGGTATTCTAGTCTTGTTTGATGGGGTTATTTCATGCCCAAGACAATTCCTTTGCAACATGACCCTGCACTGAAACTTTCTAATGTTTTAATAATAATTCTTCAATGACAGCATGAACCTTAAAAGGGTTCTATGTGAGCTCAGCAATAAAGAACTTAGTCTCTATTTACAAAAGCCATGCTTTGCCCTCAGCTTTCTGACATCCTTACTAGCATTTGAGTGAGATCCATCTCGAGCCAGGGCCATGAATTTTCCATGAGCTAAGTGCTAAGTGTTATCACAGAAGTGGAATAACCCGAGCTCTGTAACAGCCCCACACCATGTACACATTTCAGCACACAAACATCCCACCACACACACTTGTTCCAACGTTTTCCTCCACCTGGCTGCTCACAGCCCAGCTTCTCACAGGGCTGGGCAGTGTTCTGAACTTGTGCTGTGCATTTGGAGGAGCTGTGCATGCCCTGACACCAGGCAATACAAGCTTTCAGACCTGTTCTCAGTACATTCCTGGGAATGACACACCCCACCTTTCAATAATTCACCTCAGATCAAACACAAATTTGTTCACTGTCTACTGGCAAGTGCACAGAAAGCCAGAGTGCAAAAGGAGCTTTCCTACAAAATTAAGGGCAGGTGCTGCAGTTTGTGGCAGAGCGTGAATCTGCCCTCAGAGCTGAAAAGATGTTCTGCATCTGGAGCTGTGTGTTCCAAAACCACCAAACACCTGACACAGTGAAGAGCATTCATCTAAAACTCAAAGACCTTGAGCGTTGAGTTCTAACTCTCATATTATTTGAGAGCCTTTTTATAACCAGTCTCACCTCCCCGGCTTCCCCTCCTCGCAGATCTACACCACTCCTAATTCTGCTCTGATATAAAGAAGATTCACTGCCAATGGCTAAATCAATAATTTCCCATCCTTTTAATACCCATTCCACTGCACACCTCCTTTTTTCCCCAGCTGTTATCAAAGTTGTAATTCTCTTCTGCCACTCCACATTTTACCTGCAGGAAAGTCAATCTATTTCTCATGAATTAATGAAGATTGTTGCTTATGCCTTAATGTAGCGTTCTGCTTCCCCGTTTTCCACGGGGCTTTTGCACTTGAAATGTTTATAGAGAGAACTTCCCCACAAATATCAGGGCACCGGTGTTCACAAAGGGATTGTGCAGGAAGAAATCCCTGCCATTCTCTGAAGCGGGGGTTGATTGATGCCAAATCCAAGCATGTCCATGGCCATGTAGGGGCACGGTGGCTTTACCCTTAATTTTAGCAGGCAGCAGCAGACTGAGGAGCTCATTCCCAGGCATCCACACCAATTTCAGCAGGGATTTCACCCAGGCAGGGAGCACACATCAGACTGGTCCAACCAAACAAGGCAGATGATTAATTTGGCTGAGTTCAGGGATTTTTACCCTTCAGGGTATCTATTCTGGACTGGCTTTATAGAAGCAAAGAATATCCTGAGTAGGGACCCACAATGGGAAGTCCAGCTCTTGGCCCTGCACAGGACATCCCAAAAATCCCCCTGTGGGCCATGAGTCCTTCCACTGTTTTCCTGTCCTAAATCTGATGAGGATTTAGTGCTGCTCTGGGATATACACAGTGGTCTCTACATCTCCCAGCACCACCACCAGCACAAGGCAGGATATTCAAGTTAAAAAGCCAAACAAAGCCCCTGGTGTTTGTACAGAAATTATTTCTGTGCTCACACTAAAAGCCCACACTCCTCACTAGGACCCACCGAAAGGGCAGTGATAAAGTGATAAAGACAGATAAGGCAGTCTGTAAGGAGGAATTATTCCTTTACTTTTTATTGCATATAAATGCTACTGGTTTTGCCTCCCCACCCAGCCTTATTGCACCCAGTGAATCAAAGCACTGGGAAGTGCCACACAGCTGGAAAATATGATGCACTAAAATAATGAATTCAGTGGTGTACAGTGTGTACCGAGAAGTTGTAAATGATCTATCAATTATTTATTCCCCTCCTGCAGCAGTTTACTGCAGCATAAAAAGATAATAAAATGAACTGCAAGAGGTATATGTTAAAAACTGCTGACAATTGTTTGGAGGGATTTTCACAGTAAGTATTAAAAAATTAACATCTTCAAGGCAATAAAAAGTATTGTAGTAAAAATTCCCTGCAGTGTGAAAAATATTGACAACTCTTCTTTTCTTACCCAGATACTAGACGAAAAAATGAAGTTTTGGCTATTTATAAGATGTGGGAATTTTTAAAGTTGTGTTAGCTGTTGGACAATGGAATTGTAGGAGCAGTGACTGCACTGTGGATCAGCATCTTTTACAGCACCACATTTTAACTTGTTGCTGCTAATGTTTAGTTCTTTATGAACCAAAAGGATCACCAAATTCCACCTCCATTTCTACAAAACTTGTCAAGAAAAACAGCGTTGGCTTCTCCACTGAAACTGGCAAAGACCAGTGGCTCTCCAGGGTACCTCAGTGCTCCAGGGGGAGCTGAAAGGAGCAGCCCCTACCGCAGAGGCACAGGATTATGAAAAGGGCTTTCAAATGGGGAAATGAGTCGCTTCAGATTCCCTTGCTAAAGCATAGCCCCAAAAATGTCACAGGAATGAGGAAAACACTGGCTAGAGCCTGTTCAAATTATGTTCGAAACCACAAATATGAGAAATATTCTCAGCTTGCTTTTCCCAGACAAATTGTGAATAAACACTCCTTCCTCACATGAGGAAGCGTGTTAGCAGTGGGGAGGCTTTCCGTTGGATGCCTCACTTAGTTCTCTATTTGTACTACAAAGATTTTTCCTCTCTGTCTCCACACCGGCTCTTTGAAAAAAAAAAAATCGAAATATCTTAGCTTGATTTTGAATCCTTCCACCATTTCACTTCTCACTGAGGGAAGTTTGATAATCAGTGTCCATGAAGGGGAGTGAAACACGCAATGCAGCAGCTGAAATGCCAGGCCTGGGAAATTTCCAGGTGCAGTGATGCCTTGGGATTCGGTTTTGTGGTTTTCAAATCCTGTACTGCTTTGGGGTATGACTTTAAAATTCCATATAGAGTGTTAGTTACTGGTCTTCGGTCTTGGTCAAGACAATCCCTCTCTAGGCCTGAATCTCAAGGACACCTCACTGCCTCAGGCCCCAAAAGTACAAACAACAGTGAGTTATGGGGAGCAAACTGGGGGTAAATGACTTCATTAGCTGCAGCTGTAATTGGAGCATTCACCCCTGAGATGTGAATGGACCAAAGTGAGAATTGTGTGAAAAACTCGTGGCCATGGCCCCCCTTGGGTGCAGCCTCTGAGAGGCTGTGGCTGCCCGAGCTGGGCCTGCTGAAGGCCTTTAATAAACACCCACTTTATTCTCTGAACCCGGCCTGGCCTCTGCTCTCGGGGCCCCTCCAAGGCAGCAGCAGCAGCACTCACCACCCAGGGCTTGTCACAGAAGTTGTAGATGGACCCGAGGGAGTTGACGCTGGGGATGCCGGCGTACTGCATGCCGATGATCAGGTTGCGGAAATCCTCGTTCTCCGCCATGCTGTAGGAGTGCTGCCGCACCAGCACGAAGTCGGGCCGGAACGACCTGCCAAAAAACACCCACAGGGCTGGAAATCCACCAGCAAACTGGTCTGACTTCCACAGCAAGATGTGCAGAGGGGAAACATGGCTGGTGGGAGAGTAGGGAAGGGCGGGAAGAACACACGAACCAAAGGGAAATGGCGAAAGTTGGAAAGGGCCCTGGTGGCTTTGTGAAAAGCACTCACACCAAAGGGAAACAATGCAAGGAGCTGTGATGGCTTCATGAAAAACACTGAAACCAAAGGGAAATTATAAAAAATGGAAATGGCCATGATGGCTTCATGAAAAACACTCAGACCAAAGGGAACTGACAAAAGATGGAAAGAGTCATGATGGTTTCATGAAAAACTCAAACCAAAGGGAAATGGCAAAAGATGGAAAGAGCCATGGTGGCTTTGTGAAAAACACTCAGACCAAAGGGAAACAATGGAAATGGCCATGATGACTTCATGAAAAACACTCATACCAAAGGGAAATGATAAAAAATGGAAATGGCCATGATGGCTTCATGAAAAACACTCAGACCAAAGGGAACTGACAAAAGATGGAAAGAGCCATGATGGTTTCATGAAAAACATTCAAACCAAAGGGAAATGGCAAAAGATGGAACGAGCCATGATGGCTTCATGAAAAACACTCAAACCAGAGCCATGATGGCTTTGTGAAAAACACCAAACCAAAGGGAAATTATCAAAAAATGGAAAGAGTCTTGATGGCTTCATGAAAATCTGCAACACCCTTAGTCTGTTCAGCATCCCCTCAATAATGGGGTTCCGTTAAGAGAGAAATTATTGTGGATTTCAGGTTGTTTTCCTGCTGACAGATAAATCACATCTATAATCTCTAGGTATGTCCTCAGTTTGTGTTCTCCAATTTCTGAGCGGTGACAAACAAAACTAAAGCAGGCAAAGGGCTCTGCCACAAACTTGGGCTTTTGGGGAACATTTTTTTTTTTTTAATCACAATTATTGTTTATAGGACAGTAAGGGATGAAGCAACCACATTGCTGGCAAATGGAATCAGACCATAATGGAGAGAACCACAACTGGACTTTTGATCAAGAGACTTGTCAAAATGAATTTCTAGATTTTACAATTTTACAACTGCATTTCCCCCTTTTCTCTCCAGTACCTGGTCAGCATTTCCCCTGCTGCTCCCCGTGGCTTCCTGCCTGTCACCCTGCACCTTCGCCAACCATCTGACACCATCTTCACCTTACTCCAACCCTGACATTTTGTTACTGGAGAAGGTTATGGAAAATAGAAAACACAAACCAACAGGGCAGAGCCTCCAGAGCAGGGGCAATTCACTCCTAAATTTGACTGTCGAAAGAGTCTTGTCTGCATTCCAATTTTATAGGGGAAAAAACCCCTGACTAGCTTAAAGATTTCAGCTTCCTGAAAGAGGTATAACTGCAGGGTAAATCAAATTAGCATAGTAAACTGGTGAAATTATTTACATGCCTTGAATAAATACAAGCTGTTTACTAGAGTGGGACACTCTGAAGATTACAAAATCATTCTGAATTATCAGTCTGGTAGAACAAAAACAACAAAACAATTAAAATCCATGTTAAAATTGCTCTAGCAGTTCTGAGATCCCAGCTTGGATGCAGTAGTCCAAGTAGATTAGCTGGATTCTTGAATTTCAAATCACAGGATCATAGAAGTGTTTGGGTTGCAAGAGAGCTTTGAAAGCTCATTTTCTTTGCTAGTGGAAGGCAGGGACACCTTCCACTGTCCCAGGCTGCTCCAAGCCCTGTCCAGCCTGGCCTTGGGCACTGCTGGGGATCCAGGGGCAGCCACAGCTGCTCTGGGCCCCCTGTGCCAGTGTTTCACCACTGCCACCATAAAAATAAATAAAACCCCAAATCTACATGATTTGGTAAAAGCAATATTAAGAATTTGCTGTCAAGAGTTGTTGAAATGGCATTGAAGCTCAATGAGCAAAACCTGTGAAGAAATCCTGGCCTTTAAACAGGATTCCTAAAAAATATCTGCAGCGCAGCTCTGAGATGCCGTGATCTAGGTTTCATGGGGGTGCCAAGAGTTTGGAACATGGAAATTATGGCCCAGCATAAATACAGTACTGAGAGGATTAATGATGTCTTTGTTGCTGTTGTTAATGAAGGGATGGGACTATTTTTGGTTTAAGAATGATTTATTGTTCAGATAAATATTAGTTTTAGAGGTTGTGAGATTCGTGAGAGCAAGTAGCTGGTTATAGTTTAAGAGTAGTTACAAGTTTTTTGTTATAAGGTAATATATAACTTTTTAGCTTGATAGATTGTTGCTATAAGGTTTATTTTGTTTTCCTGACTTATAATTTTTATTTAATTTTGTTTACTGTGGATATTTTTAATAGGTTTTTGTTATATTTATATATAGATATGTTTCTATTATAATTTTTAAGCTTTTAGCTTATTCTCTACAGCCACACCCTTACATTATAAACCCTTCACTATTTTATTAATATAGTTTTTTTACTTACTTAAGGTATATTTTTTCTTATAAAAACATAAGTTTATGGTTTTTTGTTTAGTGTTTGTGTATTTTATTTTTATATTATTTTAAGCTTTTTGTAAAGTTGTAGATCAAACTCTTCAGTGGCTGTAGAAGTTTCTGTTTTTCCAATTCTCACATGCCTTCATCAAATTTTCAGACCCCTCAGTGAAAGAAAGAGGCAACTTTTGTTTATTTATTAAAATTAGGGGGATAACACATTTCAGACAGTGCTGTGGTTTCAAATAAAAGAACAGAAAGAGTCCTCTGAAAGAACAACCTAATGAAACAATTGGGCAATGGAGGGAATGTACTTTTTAAAAATTGAAAGTAAAGAAATAGGGTTTGCTCTGCAAAAGCTCCTCAAAGGAATGTGATACATTCCCATAATTGTTCTAGTTCTGTAATTAATGCTGAATGGGGTGGCTGCATACAGAAGGAGGCCAGGAGAAAAATTTTAATTGTGGCTCAGGCATCAAGATCCAAAAATCTCAGCATTATGTTACAGAAAATATCATTGTTCATGGTATGATTTTCATTCACAAAAAAACCAACAAGTTGGTGCCTGTTAAATATTTTTTTTCCTCCTAAACTGAACCAAACCAGCAGAATTTTATCTTTGAAATTTCTGTGATTTCGCTAATTAGTGATTGGCTCATAAATCTATGACACAAGGTTACTTTGGGCCTCAAATTGGTAACAAGCATCTCCAGTTATCACAGAAACAGAGAATTGCCCTCCCACTGTGCCTGCACCTCCCTCCCACAGCACAAATCACATCCCCAGGTACCTCACACCAGATTTGAGGGAAAATTATCAGCTTCAGGTACTTCTACTTGGGTAAATAAATTATCCAAAAAACCATAATATTGTTATCTCATTCTCAGAGTTATCTGATGACATAAGGGTCCTGTTTTTCCCTACCAAAAGCAGTTTTTTACCAAGTTTTCTCATGACCTGCAAATCTTTGGAGATGTTATTTTCTGGAGCTTCCCAACCCTCATTTTCTCCTGACATGTTTTGATGGTAACTTGGCCTTGATACTTATTTTAAAATACTTTTTGGAATAGTACAGAAAAGCCACTAGGGAGCAGCAATCAAGATTTCTTGGCTCCAAAATCTTCATCATTCGGTAAAAAATTCCACCAACCCTAGGAAAAATCAAATCTCTTACTCTTCTAAGGAAATAATCTTGCGGGTTTGGCACAAGATCATTGTTTTTGTATTAAACTGCAATATTTTTAAAGCATGCCAGAGATTAAAGAATTGGAATTTTGAAGCATAAACTTATTTTTAATATTTATTCCTGAAGTTTTTTTGTGGGTTTGTTGTTGTTGTTATTGTTTTGGGTTTTTTTGTTTGTTTTTATACATGAATGAGTAGACATTTTCAAATCTTTTATTTGGAGAGATGTTTTGCAAACCATGAAGATCCAGGACATGCTTGTGTGGCTCTGCCTTTAAATTTAATTTTTCAGCCAAAAGGCTGCTACACTTCACTTACACATAAATGCACCAGCCAAAATAGGAGCAATTCTCACAATTTCAATAAAATATTGGATATAATTTTGCTAATAATTTTGCCAGTATAATAATTTTGCTGATATAACTTTTCTAAGACTTCCTTAATTTTTTTCCTTTGCCCTGTTTTCTCCCCTTACATTTATGAGGCTGTTGATGTCTTCACTGAAAAAAACCCAAAAGTTAAATTTACCCTGCCTTTATTGGCATCATCCTTTTTAGACAAAACAGCTTTTGGGAAGTCTGAGGTGTTTAAACTGAAATGTTTCAAACAGGCTGAAATATTCCAGGAACTGCCCTGAGAGGGTGTTGTGACTTGGTGTGTTTCAATGGAAAATATTCCATGTTGGAAATAAATCCTGCTATTCTGGGAAAGTCTGGCAGGCACAAAATCACCAAATCTGGGTTCTTCTGTAGCAAACATAAACCCCAAATCAATAACCCCAACTCCCAGCCATGCATTCTTTGTTCTGGACTTCATTCCCTTTATAAATCCATTTTCCCCATGATTAAAATGTCAAGATGTGTCCTCCCTGTCACAAATAGATTGTCACAGATCAGATATTTTATTTTCTGCTCTCCCTGAGGGGTGTCACTCAAAATCCACAAACACAACCAAAGCACTCAGCACCTTTCCCATGCACCCATGATGCCATTCCTTGCTTTTTGCTGTTATTCCATTGAGTTTTTCTTACCTGACAACCTTTGTGCCATTTCGAATTACTTGGATGTCAACTGCATAATTGCCATCAGCGTGGGCTATCAAGTTGATTTCTGAAAATTCTGCCTATGAAGGAAAGACTCCCATTAGTCAGTCTGGTTTATTTTACCTTTATTTTCCAACTCCCTTATTCTCAGCATCAGGGCCTGAAGTGCTGACAGTACAAATTTGAAATAAAATGAGCACCAAGAGGGCATTGACCCAGCAGTATTTGTCGAGTGTGACACATCACATTTCAAAAGGTTTTAATCCAAAGAGAGCAAAAGGTAAAAAAATGTTGTGGAGATGGATTGTGGGGCAGCAGGAAGTGGATTTACTCCTCCATGCCTGCATAGAAATGTAGGGATTGTATTTTTGCTTTCCACAATGTTATCAAAGAGATTAACACAGGCTTACCATTGACATAAAGCTTTGAAGAAAACAGTACAAAAGCAGAATTAAAATAACATTTTCTTATAGAATTTAATATCTCCTCATACTGCTCACGCCTTTTGATTTTCTTTATGTGCATTTACTCTTTTTTAAAGACCTGGTGCTAATGAGCAATTGTCTCACAAAATTCTCAGTTAAAGCACTTTTTCAAAAGTCTCCTCACACTGGAAATGCAGAATTTAAACGGAGCTGCTCCCATACTCTGGATCTGCAGTGATTTGAAAGGAAAGGACAGGATGTTTTACATTTATCCCCAGCCTTTCACCAGCTTAGACTCTCAAGGCACTTCACAATAACATTACCCAGCAGAAGAATTGAAATGCAGCCAGCTGTCTCCTGGTGGATAAATGGAAGTGTCTTTGCTGTCCTGCACAGCAGCACAGAATAGAGAGTGTCACAATCCTCGTTAGTCTGCTCGGCAAAAATGGGATCTCTGCAAGAGATGCTGAAAAATGGGATCTCTGCAAGCCTTCCTCGGGCAGACCTGGGGGGATTCCACACCCTGCTGCTCAGGGAAGGGAGTGCTGAGCTCTTCCTCCCACTGCTGCAGCCCAGGCACTGCAACCAGGGCTTGGTATCCAGCACAGAGCTCTCTCCATCAAACCCAGACACCCTCACACCTCCTGGCATCACTGGGACAGCACTCCCCAGCCTATTGCAAGAACACTGCAAACGGGGAGAGAATGAAATATTTGTAAGGGCACTGAAAATGTCAGACTCAATCAGCTGTCTCTGAGACTGAGAACAGGCATCTCCAGTTAACAAACCATTTAAAAAGTTCAGTGTGTGATAGAAGACATTGTATGTAGAGAAAGACAGTGTAAAAGTGAAATAATGACTATTACAATAAATGGTATAGCAGCAGGACACTGCAGCAGCTGTTATCTGCGTGTTGTTGTGTAACAAAAGGATTTGTGAGGCTCAGAAGCTTCCAGTGTCTCTCTGATTAATGTTCTGGTCCCACAGAGCAGCACAGGAAGGGAATCCCAGGCTGGCCCTGGGTTTTTGCTCCTGTTCAAGGGAGGGGGTGTGTGCTGTCAGCTGCCTGCTCTGGCCTGGGTGGGAATGGACAGATCAGTTGTCTTCGTTCTCCTGCCTCTCCCTCAATTCTCCTGAAGATCCCTGGCAAAGCTTTCCATGTTCCCAAGCCAAGGGCATCAGATATTCAGTGGTGTAAGGAGTGGATGCTGTACCATTACAGGGAATTTAGATCAGCTGGATACACACAGTTAATGAGAACTCTCCCTCACTCCTTGAAAATCCAATGACAAAACAACTCAAGGACTGATGCTCTGTACAGCAGCATCTATTTGAGGAATTCAAGACTCAAAAGCAGTGAAAAGACTTCTTTAAATCCCTAGTTTCAGCTTAAATAAAACAGCCATCATTCTAGTGCACCCTAAATTATATCTCCACATCTATTCCTATTTATCATGGATTTTTTTTAAACCCCCACAAGCTAGCACTACACCCAGAGCACATTTATATTCCTGAGTGGGGAATCAGTGATACAGAACTGCCACACGTAACTCCTGGAGCGTCTGGGAACTTCACAGTCTCTAAGCAACAGCCTCTGAATACAGGATGTTTCTCATGCTGTGAAAATTATGGTCAAAATCCCCTCAGAAGAGCCCACTTTGGGTGCCAAAAAAGGGCTGTTGTGGTTTAACCCCAGCTGGCAGCTCGGCCCTGTACTCATTCCCACACAGAGGGTAAAAGTGGGAAAACTCTGGGTTGGGATAAACAGAATTAGAGAGGTAAAGCCAAAGCTGTGAGTGGAAACAGAGGAAACCAAACCCCCCAGCAGCTCCAGAGGGAAAAATTAACCTTACCCCAGCCCAAACCATCACATTTCCTTAATCATGAGGGGTTTGGGGCACAAAGATTGTGAATTTTTCTGTACACAAATGCACAGAGAACCATGCAAGCATTTAGGTTGGAAAAGCCCTCTCAGATAATCTCTATTATCATTAATCCAAGGCCACTACCAAACCATGTCCCCAAGTGCCACATCCACACAGCTTTTAATCCCTCCAGGGAGGGATTATATACATGTGTTAAATATATGTGTTTCTGTAAATGCACAGATATAAAAACAACATTCAGGTTAAGTCAGTTACCTGTTCCACCTTTATGTCATACTCTCCATGGACCTTTTTTCCACGAAAAGCCTTGGCCCTGCAGGAAAAAAAAATAGGAGAGAAAATCAAGGATATATGTACCTGTAATATATAATATATATGTATATATACATATCTGTGTCTATAGAAAACTTCCTGTATTGCCTTCAATGTCCTGAAAACACACAAATATACTAATTAAATCTACCTGCTGCACATGCACAGTTCCCCTTCTTCACCATCCTTGTATTCTTCATCCCACCCCACAATATTTTCTAATAAAAAGTGTAATGTGGTTTCCAACACTGCGGTGAAAATGCACTGAAATGATGAAACATTCAGAAGTACACATTTCACAGCTGTAAAGAAATATAAAAGGAGTCCTATTAAACAGGTACAATCTTGCTCTCAAAGTCAACAATGGCAGTGGAAATCCATTTCCTTGTGAGCAACTTCCCAACAACAACTCACGTCCGCCTTTACCCACGGAGTTCGTTCAGAAAAACTGGTTTGTTGGGAATCCTGGGCTTAGAAACTTTGTGTTGTTTTTGAAGTGTCAGAGAACTGGAGACTGCTGTTGTCAGATATTTGAGTGTCTGCTTGGTTTCTTAATCAGTTTTCCTTTCTCTAGACTAATTATTTGATATGAAATAATGAATGGGGAGTTCATGAGCAATTATTATGCACCAGGATTGCTGGGATGAAGCAGAACTGAATTCACTGATCCAGGCCTTACAACAAACATTCCTCCAGGAATCCATCCCTTGTATCCCTCAGGCTGAATCTATCTGCTTTGGACTAAAAGAGAATTTCAACAAAAAAGATGAATCTGTTGATAAAAAGGAATTATTCTGGCACTCTGATGCTGTTGAAGGAATATGGGATCAGCCTCTCTGCATCTTCTTTGCTCAAGCCAAAGCTTAGAGTACATTCCCCGCTTTTTTCTTGCACAAGGAAAGATTTGTTGCACAATTCAGAACCTGAACACCACAGAACATCACCTCAGGTGTTAGAGAAGAGCAGCTTTGTCCCTTTCCAACATCTAACAAAATGCTGTTGTATTACATGAAATGTACCTCACCAATGAAAACAATGGGAATTCAAATATTAATAATTTGTTTCTGCTGTGGTCCAGAAGAATTTCACCACTGGTTTCAATAGTGGATGAACGAAATTTCTCAGTAATCAAATGAAAACATTGCCTTGGGCAGCACTTCATAAGGAATAAGGACTTTTCTTTAGGAAGGATATGGATAATGGATGGTAGAAGTGTTTATACTGAAATCACAGACTAAAATATTGCCCAACCATTAATTCTGTATAAACATGCAATTGGGAAGAAGAAAACAAGGAAGAAAGCATTTGTATTATTTTTTTAACTGTATTCTTGCAATAAATACAAAGGAAAGATGAAGTTTGAAATCCATTATTCTGTTCTAGGAGGTGCACACTCAAGCTTGGTTTACCAAATATTTTTGCCAATACTAAAGGTAGAAGTTAAATATAAACCTAATTTACAGAAATATCATTAATCACTTGTTTATTTTTCCTGATTTATTTTGGAGTCCTGTAAGAGGAATGTGAGCATCACCTCTTGAAAGCTTTGGAGATTCTGGCCATGTTTGATGGGAAAAGCCAAGAGATCTGTGCCAGAGCAGGAGGAAGGTCTCACAATCCTCCTGCCTGAGGAGGAAAGCACACAGCTCACATCCACAGACAGCTTTAATGCCTCTCTGAAAAACTAAAGATTCACCACAGCAAAAAATGCTTCAAACTCCAGTTCTGGTCCCCCTGAATTTAACAGTGTTGTCCTGTTTGAATTCTGTTGGGAACAGGATGAACTCCTGGGTTTTATCTCTGGTGCAGTAACAGGTGAAGTAAATGCACTATTGGACATCACATGACACATTCAATTTAAATACAATTATCTTGGCCACATTATAGTGAAGCTGCCTCTTGGACACTGGAAAACCAGTTTAAATATTCAGTTTCTTCAAATTTAAATGATAACTTGGCCATCTAGAGATGAAACCTCCCCCAAAAGCCGCCCTAACAAATATCAGCAACGGGCAGTTCTTTGAGGGGAGAAATGGAAGTGGGAAAGCACAGAGAGCCCAAGACAAACCCTTCTACTCCTTACTCCAAGTCCACTGCATGTATGTGTTAGTGAGATAACCAAAATACTCCTTAGCTGTTAATTAGTGAGATGCCATTACTCTAAATTCAGTCTTTCTACTTAAACATGAGGCAATCCCTAAAGAGCTTAACTCTGGCATGATTCACATTTCAACAAATGACTTCAGCTTTGAAAATAAACAGGAGTAGTAAGGACTGAAGTTAAGCAATCCGAGGCTTGAAAACAAACCTGACATTCAATCATTTAAAGAGAACCAATTTCATAGCAGCTCTAGCCAACAAATTTTATAAAAATGTAAAATATTCCGCAATATTCTCCAAATGTTGAGCCACAGACTGCAAGAATTTATCTTGGTGTCTGTTGGAACCCTGGGCACTGAGAATTTCAGACTTTCTGTGCTGCCAGGCACTGACCCCCAAGAGAACCCTGCATTTGACCTGAGGCCATGGAGAGACTTCCAAAATGGAATGATAGAGCCGGGATTGTGGGTGTGGAGTTTAAATAAAAGTGTGTAACATCACATATTGCTTTTATTTAAAAGTGTGTCATATCACCAGTATCATTTGGTGATATTAAAAGTGTGGAATATCACCAAAGTGTGTAATACACATTGGCGTAACATCACCAATATCAGATGGTGGAAAACTTTAAAATATAATAATATATATAAAACAAGGTAAAAGTTTTAAAACAAAAACTAATCCTTCTTCTTTACCTTCTTCTTCATAAGCTTTAGTATTGTTGTGTAATTAGATTTAAAAATCCACATTGCAAACCACAAGTAATTAGTCATTAGGTTAAAAATAAAAATAATTTAAGTGTCATTTGTTAATTAAACAGTTCATCCTTAAAAAATATTATTAAAAACCACAACTCCATTTTTAGTACTTATTATACTTATGATATACTTATTACTTGTATTACTTATACAACTCCATTTGTAGTACTTATTAAAGTACTATAAAACTCACAGTTTGTAAAACTATAATATAAATAAAAACTAATAAACATCTAAATCCAAACAAGAAATACCAGCACACACATTTAATCCCAACCCTACCAAAAAACAAGACAAAACAAAACAAAAACTCCACAGGTATCTCTGAAGAATAACTGAAAGTTTCATGACTCGAACATTTCGAAGCAAAGTCTAAGAATTAGTTAGAATGTTATTGTGAAATAGAACCCAGTATATTATTAGTGATAATATTGTGAAACAGAATCCAGTTTTTATTTTATTTACTCTCCCTAGGAAATTCAGCCATGCCTTGCTTGAATTATTCCCCATTTTCAATAAAAGAAAGAGGCAGTCTTAATGACATTCATTACATACTTATGGCAATTTTATTTTTTTTTTACCGAGGTGAGCTGAGGAATGCAATTGTTTGGTGTTATTGATTTACAGAATTCCACTCAACTGTAGTCTCAAATTCCTGTGAAGCCTTACTCCTCCTGGCACGGAGTGTGGAATGGCTGTGACCAGCTCAGAGCTTTCCAGGACAGCCTCTGAGGAGTGTGAGCTGAGCTGCCAGCAGGTTTTTAGTGAAACTAAAAACCAAACATGCCCCAAATCAGGTAACATTTGTCTGCGTTGCTGATGGCTTTTTGCATTGTAGGTAAAGAAGGAAAGGAAAGAAATCCTCCACCTGCAACTGCAACTCTGCTCTCCAAACCCACAGAGAGCTGTGGGAGGGATGCTGCCCATTGAAGGCACTGCGACAGCCTCCTGCAGTGAGAGTCTGCCCAAAACATCTGAAATATTGATGTATTTCTTGCTGCACAATTCATATTTAACATTAAACCACCAGAGAATATGCAGTTGACATAGAGGCAGCCTGACACGAATCCACTCCAGTCAGTGAACTTTGGCAAGGACAAGCAATGAAGCAGAGTCATTAAAGGTGTTTCAAATATGTAAATAATAAAGCTGATTTATTTCCCTGTTCAGCTACACTGCACCTACCTACACTTCCACAGTATCTTACTATGCCATGAGACCAACCTGGTTTAATATGTATATATATGTATATATATATAGAGAGAGAGAGAGAGAGACCAACCTGGTTTAATATGTATATATAGATATATACACATATATATACACATATATATATATATATATGTGTATCTATATATACAGAATATTATCAAATATTCTATATATATATATCATATATCTATATATGTATCTCAT
>VWZV01000272.1:0-34561 GCA_013397155.1 Irena cyanogastra
AACCCCCTTTTGTAAATATACCCTTAACCAACAATAAATAGTAACCTTCTCTATTAAAAAAAACATTTTAACCTAAAAAAATATTAAAAATCCCCATAAACAATTAAACTACCAAAAACCCAAGTGTTAGCAAGAAAAATAAATCATCCCCTTCATCATCTATCACTAATATCCCTATAAATAATACGTAACAATGTAAAAAACTCCTAAACAACAAAATAAGAAGCAATTTATCTAAAACAAAATAAAACATCTTTTACCAACTTGAGACAATTTTACAAGATAAAAACCATTCAAATATTTTAAAAAAAACCCCTAAAACCTATTAGTCTAAGTAAAAACAAATTCTCAAAATATAAACTTAAAATCTACTTTTACTTTTGATTTCTGAGACAATATAAACTAGAAAATTTACAATCTAATATATCTAAGAAAAAAAACTTTAATCAAACTAATACCTATCTTCAAAACTTTGTTAGAGAATTTTAAACAAAATAATCCTTACAAAATTTTCTCAGACACCAAAATAGACCTCCTAATTCTAAGACTTTAATTACAAGTAATACTAAACCTTCGTCCTCCCCTGAAAAAATCTCAAGTTTTATTCAAAGTTCCTTCCCTTCTCCTAACATGTCCAAAGTTTTCCCCTACAGTCCACACTCCAACCCCTATAGTCCCACCCCTACAATCGCCTGCTATTCCACACTCCAACCCCTAAGAAAAAAAAAATCAGATCAACTTCCATCTCCAATCGTGTCCTCTGTTTCTTCAGAGATTTCCTATATCACTACTACTACAACCAAGCATCCTCCCATTCCCCCACAAAATCACCCACCCCCAAATTTAAAAAAAATTCAGAATTTTCGTTATGATCCAAAACTTTAAAAAGTCAACAGTCATAGTCTGCAAGCGAGCCTCCTTTATGGAGGCTCTTCCCAAGCCGGTGCTGCCCAGGACGGTGGCTGCTCCAAGGATGCAGCAGCTCCCCTTCCCCCCAGCTCACCGTTCACCTGAGCTCGGATGGAGTAATTTGTGCCACACCAGATAACAGGAGATCTTCTTGGAAGATGTTTTCCAGTGAGATTTATTGTAGGCAGGTCTGAGGGGTCTTAACGGGAGGGGGAAGGGGCAGGTCCTCTTAACGCAGGAGGACCTCTTCACTGAAGGGGCATCTTGGCAAGAAGCAGGTCACTGGAGGCATGTCAGGGGTTATATTCAGGGAGAAGGTGGGAGGGAAGAGTGCTGTGTAATCAGCAGGGAGAAGAGGCATAGATGATAGAACGGGGGAAAAACCAGCAGAGGTACATTGGGGGAGTGACGTGGGGTGTTAGGTCAAGGGGGGTACAAGACACAAAAAACCTTCTAGGCTTAGGGTGTTGCTCTACAACAGGCACTTTTTCATTTGCATAGAAAAGCAGTGAACTCTGGGAAATAAGGCTGGGCTTTCTCTCTAATTCAAACCAAGGCTTCATCCCAGGGCAAACAGGCCTTGTCTCTACCATTACTATCTCCCACAATAGTCTAAAAAAATTAAGAGTCAACCAAGTTCAAAAGATAAAAATTTAGAAAAACTTTACAAAAGTAGCACTACCATTCCTGTACCCTACTCCTTTTCTCCTACCAGTAATGTAACCAAATATTGTACTAACAAAAACTACCAAAGAATACTCTAGATCCACTCTACCTAACTGAAGAACTACGGAAGTCACCCCTTCCACAATTTCCCCTTCCCAAGAAATCACCCCCTCAGATCAAACTCAAACAGTTTATTTTATAGTTGAGAACTCTTTTTGTATACATTCCTCTGCCAAACCTCTGTCAAAATTTTCACCATTCTTAACTCCCCACCTCCAATTTCAACTAGCAGAAAAACTTTAAATTTGACTCTGCCTAAATTTAAGGCAGGGGGGCAGACAGAGGCAGAGGGTGGCAGCCAGGAGTTACGCAGGGCCGAGATGGCTCTGCCCAGAGGGATGGATGGGGTGGAGGTAGGAGAGGTCAGGAAAGTTTCTGTGGAGATGCAGACAGTTCATTTAGTAGCCTTGAAGTCTGTCTCATTTGCTGCTGTGGAGGAAAAAATGCATACCAAGATGGCAACTCAGACCTGAGAGTTTACCAGCTGGATCCCTGCTGGCAGGGACACCGTGTGGAACTTGTAACGGTTCTTTGGATAATATTACAAATTCAGGGTCTGCAGTGGGTGAAGAACCCGATTTGTGTGAATCTAAAAATATACATGATTCTAAAAGATACATTTTAGTTAATTGAAACACGAATTAGAAGGTTCTAGCTTTCTTCCTGTTACTAGGATAATACATTCCTCCACCGCTCCCTCCAGTAGAGGCAGGGTTGTGAAGAATGTGCAGCTCTCCTCCCCCGCCTTTCCTGGCAGGGCTCCCGGGAAAGCTTGTTACTGTGGCAACACTGCTGACAAAAACTTAGAGCTCTGCTCCCCTGCACTTAGCAGAGATCCCAACACAGCTGATTGCTGTGACAACACTACCTGTCCTTCTGTATCAGATACAAGAGGGATGAGAGGGGAAAACAAAATACAGTCTAAAGCAGAAGTAAATCCTTCATTTCAACTACCTAATTATTCTAATATTAATCAAAATTTAGAAAAAGAAAAAAATTTAGATTCAAATAAACAATTCCTTGCCTTCGTTGTAATGATGTAAATCCACAATACGAAACTCTCTCTCGCCATAATATCAAAAAACTTAGACAAGCATAAATTATCTCAACTCAATACCCTCAGATACAAGGTTCAAATTAGCCTCCTCAAAATTAATACACCTTTAAAATAATTTTTTACTATAAAAACATTCCTACTAGATTTATTAATTTTTTTTCAACAAAGACAAGATTTCTTGATTACAAGGATGACCAGCAACAAGATTTTCGGACTTTCAGTCCCTCCAGCTGTTGTTTCAGTAAATTGTAACCAAGAGCTAATAATTTTAGCTCTTACATTTAACGTTCCTATGGTAATTCCACCAAAAACACCTATAACTATTACATTTCTTTTACCTATGAATGCACGCAAACAAAACAACTTTCCAGAAAATTCAATTATGTCTGTGCCATTTTGAACCTCAGGTCCTGAGGTCTTTTGAGTTCAATATTTAAACCACAACCAACCAACTGACTAGACTTTCACAGCATTAAAATTGCTGTGTTGTTAAATAACAACACTTAGTGCAAGCAAAAAAGATGCTTTAAGCAAGTAATAAGCAAATAAAGTAAAAATATGAAACGCAAAGCTGCTAATAAATGACATTATTATGAAGGTTTTTTTTTAATTGAACCGAGAAGGAGAATTGTGGGACTCCTTAAAATCAGAGGGTTTTGGGAAAGCTGTAGAAGGCAGGCCTCAGAAACAGCAGAACTGTGATTAGAGCTAAGCAGTAGCCATAAGATTTGTCAGCAGAAAAGTTACATGAGATGTAGAAAGCAAGGGCAAATAAAACAATGGTCTATGTATTAATGCCTGACTAGAATAACTCCCTAAGCTGCAGAAAAGTATATCTAGTAAGATATTAGGAAATTCTAAGCTTAATAATAGAGCTTTGTGCATTGTATTTTAAGGCTTACAAGCAGGTATTGTTTTCAAAATAAGTAAGCATTGTTTTAACAAAACATATGTGTACTTATAGTGGTTGGATAGAACTACTGTCAATATGCTTTTGCTTTGTACCATTAGTTAAAAAACTTTTAAAATAAGTTGGAACACCGAGTTCTTCGGCTGCTACCGAGAACGTGAGCAGCCAGCATCTTCCCATTGTCACAACCATGTAATGAGACTGATTCTAAAAAATGAACAGCTTGAGACATGTTCCACAGCAGTGTCATCTTGTTTGTGATTTTGTAAATAAACCCCCTTTTGTAAATATACCCCTTAGCCAGCAGTATACTTGTTTGACAAAAATGAGTGAAAGATCCTGTTATGGTTTAGGAACAATATTCTCCAATTTCATGTTCCCACTGAAACATCCCAGACCACGTGCTGCTCACTCGTGTACCCCCAGACCTCCTGCAGATGGATGGAGAGGAGAATTGGAGGCACAGAAAGGTAAAGATCTTAGGTTGAGATAAAGAAGAGTTTACTAGAAAGAGCAATGAAATAAGAAAACCATCAGTAACAACAGCAATACTAATAGTAGAGTATCCTGGGTTACAATAGGGGGTGTAACCAAAGTATGTATTCTACCATCATCTACAATACTTTCTGATGAATTATTAAGATCAGTGAGGCCGCAGCTATGATAACTCTCTCAGGGGAGGTAGCAGCACCACTCACCTTGTGGGGGGAGGGGATCATCTCTGCTAATGGACCATCAAGGACTCTCTAGAATGACTCATGGAATTACATCATCCATTGTGGATGGAGGTACCAGACATTCCTGCCTGTGTATAATCTTTTGGGACACCACAACCACCACTGGACACCTAAAGGACAAGAATTCACCACCACCACAACTGGACCTCCCGAGAAGGACCAGGCCTTTCCACAGGACCACCATTTTTGACAAGACCACATCCATCACTTCAACAGGGCAGCAATCACCATTCAGTTGGACTGCTACCACCACCTTGACCAACAGGGTGACTGATTCTTTGGTTTAAGCCAGTGTTTCTGTACTATTGTCTTCATTGTGACTTTCCTAGTAAATTGTAACTCCATCTTGAAATCTCTCATAAGGCGTTTGTGTGGAGTTAATTCCTCCCCCTGGCTTACCTTCCAACCAGCACACAGAATGTACAAAATGGGCAAAATATTCACATGCAACTGCTCACCATGCAGAACTGTGGCTCTTGGTGTCATCCAACTGCACACCCTGCACACCCTAACAACACTGGAAAAACGCTAGCCCTCTCCATGCCCTCTGCACATGTCTTGAGGTGGTATCCAAACAACTCCAGGGTCCTAGCTGTGTCTCTCCTGGCTGCTGAAAAGATTAACCCTGTCCTGGCCAGAATCAGAACAAATCTGTATATTTTTGCTAGATCCTGCTGCTTCTGGTCAGCAGTGCCGAAAGCAATTGAAAGGCTAGTACTGATTTTTGGGTGTTACTTTCTAGACATCAAAATCAATTACAACAGCTCTATTTCAATGATAATAGCCAATAAAGTCTGTTCAGGGAGTCTAAGATTGTCCAGCTTAGTAAGGTTGCCTCTCTCATGCCAGTGATATTTTCCCAAGGAAAAATGCTAAGTTTTAACAAGTAGTTGAAGACTACAAGTATGTAGAAGACCTATAGAAGAGGAGTTATGTAGAGTTCTCCAGAGCATAAAAATACATTCAGGATAAAAAGGTCCTTTTCTAAGAGGTGTCACCAACAGCGAGGTGAACTGATTCTTTCAAAGCAATGTGGTGCCCTCAGAAAAAATACGTATATTCTCAGAAAGCTGCCTCAAAGCCTGAGTTGGATGTGGAGTTTGGATTTTGAATTTTGCAGCAAGGTTCAAAAGGTCAGATGTCAACTGGAACAATCGGTATAGCAACAAAGAGGTCTGTGACTGCACAGTCTCTGATATTCCTGTGCTGTTGAGGGTATGGGGAAAAAAGGCAGAGATGGAAATAATAGAAAAGGCCTTTCAAGGACTCAGTACAACTTCAAAACAACTTGATTTAATTTCAGAAGTTTTCTGGTGTTAAAGGCTATAACTTGATCTCTCCTTTTTTTAAATATTTGGTTGTCCTCCTGCATACCTAAGATATTTTATGATTTTCCCCCTCCCTATGATTTAAACAACAGTAGGTTCTATAAGCTTCACTGGCCCATCTGCCTTAAGTATGCACTGTGTGCATATCCTTTTCCACTAGGATGAACCAGCCTGCTGAAGTAGAACCTAAAATATGACACACATATGCAACAAAATGACATAAATGTGTAATGACTTTTAGGAATATTCTCACTAAAAATTGTACAACCTTCTAAAGGCCTTGGGATGCTGCTAGATTCAAGGATTGAAGACAGGGTATCCTCGCACCACTGCTGGGTGGCATAACCTTACAGAAACTATTTTGAAAAGCTAGTAATCTTCCTTTCTTTGCTGCCCATTTAGTTTCTATACTGGTTAAGGTGATATCACCACACCCTAAGTTTCCATTTTATATCCATTGCTGGATTTAAGTATACACAAGTGTGTGAGATACATCAAGGAGGTCCATGGCAAAGTGAAACAGACAAGGTATTACCAAGACCTGCAAAAGTAAATCGTTTTTCCAGCAGGACTTCTATGGGGAAAACAGGCAACTCAAGACGTTTTTGGAGGGGAAAAAAAGTACAGGAAAATTTGAAGACTCCTCATTTCACAACTTTGCTCTTTTCTCTCTGCTTCTTTCTGGGACAACAGGACTTCCCCTTCAGATTTATTCAGTATATAAAATGTATTAAAATGCAGCAACTTCCTCTTAATCCCATTTACAGATCCCTTATATAAGAAAGAGGAAAGAAGAAGAAGGCCTTTACATGCTTCATGTGTATAAGAGGGAAAAAATACAGGCTGTGGCATCATAAAACAAGTGGAGGCAACAGAAAGCAGCTAAAGAAGGTGTATGTCTCCTTTGTGCCAGGTCACCTGCAGGAGATAAAAGTGCTGAAAAGAGGGGTTTATGTATTATGAATCTATTATTCATCATGTTTTATGAAAGGAGAAAGTATATTTTGAGACTGTTTTTATTAACCAATGACAAATTTTAACATAAATGTCAGGTGGTATCAACACAAGAATAGTTGTAAAACATTTTTAAGTTAAAGCTCCCAAATTTTGACTGCAGATCTAGCATCTTCCTGTTGTCTGTCTCTTTTCCTTTCCCTTTTCTTTAATACATACTTAACACTAAAAGTCACTGTGTTATACATGAAGATAAACAGTGTTATGTTGGCACTACAGCAAATATGAAACAGCTGTTCACTTCTTAATATTGAAACGAGAGAAAAGCACATGAAAAATCCTGTACTCTTTAAAGCATAGGAAATATACATACTATTTCTTCTTGTACTTTTGAAGACATTGCTCCTTCAACTACAGGCAGAATTTACAATGTATAATAGATAATAAACAGAATTCACATTCTTGGTACCCAGTCAATTAAAGGAAATACCAATTGAATTCTGTGAGTATTGCAATGGTGCCAAACCATCAGAGGAGCTGGTAAGTAGGAAAAGTGAAGGTGTGATAATTGAAAAAATTGCTGCTTGGTAAGTCACAGGAGCTAATGTGTTAGCTCAGCATATGGAGAAGCTGGGACATTCCCAGCCTATTGCAAAAACTGTATGTGATCCCCAGCACCACTGGTTGAGACAAGATATATCACAAGATACTATGTCACAGTAAGCCAAATAGAGGTGGTTACTTGCCTGATTGATTACCTCTTGGGCTACCAAGGGCTCTTCCAGCAAGCTAATGAGTTTCTATTGGCACTGGAATGCCTGGGAGCTATATGTCCCCTTGAGTCAGCACTGTACAGGAATTGCTGCCTTTCCAGTGTATGGCCACCCAGCAGATTGAGAGGCAAGTAAGTAAGGAACAAGAGGGTGGGTGACTACAACACACACACAAATAACACGGACTTCCCATGCCTCCCTGATAGGAGTTGCTGTTAATGAATTTTCAGGCACACACTGAGTTAATGGGGTGAGCAACATTGAAACATCTTTTAGTTATACTCAGTACTTTACAAAAGGTAATTGAAAAAAGGAAGGAGCAGCAGGGGTGAAAGGTGGAGAACAAGGAGAGAGAGGGTGTAAAAGGGGAGAACAGCTCTATTTTTCAGGTGCTGAATGCAAAACCTCTGCAACAGCTGAGTTTACGTGCAAGCCTGCACATCATCAGGGCAAAGACACAGTGATTGGAGTCAAGTATTTCTTCCCTGCATATAGCATCTAGCCCCATATCCTGCCCAGCCAGCTTTCTTAACTATGAGCTTTAGTGTATAAACAGCTAATAAGTGAGGACAATAACTGTAGCTCCTGCCGAGAGCTAACCCTGCCCGTCATGCATTTGCTGGGTCCTAATAGAGGACAGTGAATAAAGCTTCATTACAGAACAATGGAGTTAGCTGCCAGAGCCTACAGATTTGAATAAACAACAAATAAGCAACATCTGCTCCAGCATATGTGTATGGTAAAAAAAAGTCACAAAATAAAAGAATTTGTAAATGCCAAAAGCAACACTAAACTGCCAGTGCTACTGTAGAGTGAATTTTTAATTGCACATGCATACTGGCAGGCTGTGGGTATTAGTCTCACATATGTGTCATTGCTGGCAACCTGGGAGTATAGATGAATTTAATTAAATAAGGATTATCCCTTCTCCCCAGTACAATTACTTATTTATAACAATGATAAAATTGCCTAATAAAAAAATTGTTATATTTTAAAAAACAGACCTAGTAAACATTCTGCTTTTCCTGTATGTCATTCAGGGGTGTTTGAAGGTTTGAGTGTCTTTTAAAATTAAGTCTAGGTATTCTGCCAAAAAAGAGGAGGGGGGAAGACTTGTCATAAAGTCTACTGCAGTTAAACAGCCAGACTCTACATTATGGAGAAATATAAAGAAGACGCACTGCAGTCAGGGAATTGGTTTTCATGGGGAATGTAGAAAATTAAGCAATTGGACTAAAATTGAGGCCAGGCTACAAAGCCAAGGAATAATACCACTGGGACAAGTACTTCTAAGAGTCTTCTCTAATGTGCTTCATCTAGGCAGAGCAGTCTGTTCCTGTCTGTCTCTATTTCCTCCCATGTTGGTCACTTCACACTTTCACTCAGGTAAACTTTCATTTCAGGAGGGTCATGTCAGGCTCTCACATCTTCATCATTACTCACACTCCAAGAGATTCCACAGCCAAATGAGAGTGGACTCTTATGGTATCAGGCACTGCATGAGACTTGAAAAATAGGCAGCCTGTGCCCTACGGGATTTGGAGGCCAAATATAAATTCAGGCATGCGCTTGCAGGAGCTGAGATTTTCTTTGTGTAGGGTCCTTATGGACTCTATTTCCCACTTGTTCCTATTTTGAGGACCCACTTATGGGTCTGAGCCACATCCTGCTGAATTTAATGCGAACTTTCTTAAAAGCTAGGTATTATTCACTAACGATTTTACATTCACAACTGAAAATTTTTAGACCATTTCTATCATGCACAGCAAGTTGAAGTCGCAGAAAGACTTCTTTGAATATGGAGGGATACACCATTTAATAGCAGTGAGAAAAAGACAAAGAATATGAAAAAAGCCTGTTAAAAAAGCTGGAAATCTCTAAATTTAGGCAAAACATCAAAGACTCTGAAACAACAGAGAAAAGAAAGAGAAAAATTATGGTGTTATAAAGAAGTTGAAATAGTAATATGGTTCTACAAAGGCATAAATCTTACCTAAGTTCGGTTTACTTGTATAATTTTGGTTGATCACTGAAGGGAATGACAGTCTTACCCGAACTGAAAAGAAATAATTGCAGTCCGTGTTTTCTGTCATGGAATTACTACTAAACATGTGCTTATTCATATGTCCTGAAAGAGTATTCGGGATAAATTGTTCTTTTTTTGCCCCTTATCTTGTGATTACTATACCTATACTATCTCTTAAATCCTATAATTAAATAGCACAGTCATTTTTTAGAGATGGACACAGAATGCAAAAAAGCATTTGTGTGTGTATTGTTACATTTTGAATTTTTTCACCCATTGGTCCATATTCTTGTTTTTTAGTTTATCAATGAAGGTTTATCCAAATGGTTTTTCATTTCACCAGTCCTAGGGAATTGCTATTATTTCTGCAGATACTCTTATGAACAAGACTACTGGTATGGATTCACATCTTTGTTCATGAACATCAAGACATTCATCAGAAAACAAAACCAAAGTAACCCCATGTAACTCAGGTGACAAATCTGAATAGCAACGACTTGACATTGAGCCCCGAAGGTTGATGAAACCACATGTTGACAAACTGGACACATACAAAAAGACAAAAGATGTGGCAAGAGCAATTGAATGCCATCGGTATGCAATCATGTATAAGGATAAACATCACACCACCACCACCAATCCCTCAAGAAAACAGCTAATATGTTTACAGATAATTTGAAAACACAAATAAACACTTCAGAACTGAATAAATAATTATTCTATTCCATCACCTTTCCTGAGCTCTAGCACTAATCAAGAAAACCCCACATATTTTGATAAAATCATTGGCCCCGCAGTGGGACACTGACTTCAACAGACTCATGATTTCACTCCTGCAAACACAGCTGCCACTCTAGCCAATGGCACCTGTGAATGACCAGCACCAGTGGATACCTGAATTTTTTTTAGATACTGTTGTGGGTTTGATCTTCCCAGTGAATTTTCTCCCATTTATTACCTGAAAAAGAGGCCTCTGCAAAGAAAGGACAGTTGAAGCTGAAGTGGGGTGGGGTGTGGGGAATGAATGATGGGCAATTAAAATACAAAAGAACAGTCCAATGACCCTTGCATTCCATGGAAAAGCTTCCAGGGAGGGAGGGTGTGGGTTGGACGCTGGTTTGCTGAGGGGGGAAGGGGTGTGGTTTTGGCAGTTTCTTAGCTGGAAGTGGTTAAGTATTTGCCTGGCTTGGAAGGGAGACGGTTGTGGTTGTAATTATACCAAATAGGAAATTGCTTGACAGGCAGGAAGAGGCTGTTACCAGCCTTTTCTGTTTTGGCGGGGTTTTTGTTTTTGTTTTTGTATGGGCTTCTTTATTAGTTTTCTTTTTTTGTTTTGGTGGGTTTTTTTTTGTTTGTTTTTGGTTTTGTATGGGCTTCTTTTTTGTTTTCTTTTTTTGTTTGGTTTGGGTTTTTTTACTGTTGCTGTTGTTGCTGTTTGCCTGTCTTTTTTTTCATATATATATATATACTGGATTTTTCATTAAATTTATATCCCATTTTAAAAAACCCTAAGATCTACCAGTCTTTCTCTATACACTGAATAGAAAGGATCTCTAGAAAGTAAGGACTTTCCTGCTTTGGAGACTGAACAGCTGTTTCCCCAATACCACCATCCCTGACCGCAAACACTTCTTAGGATCTCAATCCAGATTACCCCAAATGATAGTGCAACATCCGATTCAACAGCATTGCCTTTGCTCCTTTAATAGGATCCTCAAATAACTTTTCTAACACATTATTTGCTACTATGTCAGCTCATGTGATGATAGTCTATGTAATATAGTAGATGCAGATCATGGGTTAGAGGCCATGCTGCCACCAGAGACTTATGGTTGAATGGTCCTGTTTAGGTTGAATACAGAATAGTTGCAGTCTTCAGTCTCCTACATTTACAAGGATCTCAGAGTTGGTGTATAAAGCATCATCTGAGTCTAACAAATAATTTACCAAGCAAAAGCACAGCTTTAGTGTTGCTTAGAAGATGTGAGAAATGACGCTCACTTTTAAAATTTCAAAGGTTTATTAAACTTTAACAAAAATATGACAAAGGACTGAATAAGGCAAAATTACATGCTGGGAGTCTCTGTGACCCGCAGCCACATGCTCATTTATAAAATGGATGCTCTGACATTTATACCCTTAGCCCCTCCCAAAGTTTTGTCAGTCAACTCCTTCTCTGCTGTCCATTGGTAGAGATTACTTTCTTACATCTTGATTGGAGGTCAGGTGCTGTTATGCTGCGCCTCCTAGCAACAAGCCGGCCTTCCCCAAAATGCCCTGACTACCAAAGCTATTACAAGGCAGAGGGGAAAGAGGACTATGGGAAGACATATTACAATAGCAACACCATACATCTACAAAACTTCTCTTAACATATACATAATATATATCTCTCAGTTGCGAGAGCCAACCATCACATTACTCATTTATAACAGAAGAGTAGAGAGGTCTGCCTAAAGCATCAGACTGGGACCCTACATGCTCAAAGCTGTGCATGTGAGATATACCCTTTTCACGTGTGTTGCTATTGAGTTAGGGATGGCTGATAGAAAGCAACATTTGACTCCATGCTCAGAAGGCAGAAGAGTGAACTTTATTAGAACTTCAAATTTTTATAGGCAAGATAGTTCACCCAGAACCTGATTGGTTCTTAACAGCACCTGTCAATCCATTGGTTAATTAGGAACAACACCATCTTTCCATAACATCACGTTCCACATGTTCACAAACACCAGCTGCAGAGACTTAAGATAAGAATTGTTTTAGTTCCTCCTCTGAATGTTTCCACCGCTTTCCCCAGGATGATGCCTGGGAAAGTTATCTATTTCTCTCTCTCTGACTAAACTGTCACATCTACACGTGCATTCTTGAGTCGTCTTGGCAAGCTAAGTATATTTTACATCCCTATGATTTAGCAAGTCATATAATCTAGACTATTATTTCTAGAATGATGCGTTCAATTGCAGAGATGATGACAGCAGAGAAGAAAAATGTATTGTTTGGCTAAACTTTAAAAGCAGCTAGAAGGGGAGATATTTTTATTTTTAAAAATAAAACCAGCCAAATTATTTCTTAACACTCAGCTGAAGGGGTGTCAGGAGCATTTCCACATAGAGTTTGATCCTCAAAATCTGAATCTGAAAAGAAAGGAGGAAGAATTCTTACCATTGGTAATGATTTTTAATGTTGTGGAAGTTAGGAACAGAAGCAAAAAATAAACAAAAAAAAAATCTGGATGTTTCAAGGTGAAAACATAACATCTTTCAAATAGTTCTCTTTTTGTAGCCTTCTCTTTAAAACAGTCTCAGAACCTTTTCAAGCCTAGGTCAAAGTAATAACTTCATAAAGGTTATAATACACTAATAATCTTGTTTGAACAAATTCAGAGAAATGTCTCTAAGAAAAAGAAATTACTTAGCAGAAGAAATCCAAGAAAATATTTCTTGCCAAAGAATATATATAAAGTCAGAATTTATTTACTCCGGACTTATTGGACTTTTTTATAGTGTCAATGAGTATATCATGTCATGGTGCTGCATAAACTCCTTCAGTAAAAAAATTGAGTGAGGAGGGTATCTATTAGATACAAGTAACACAGTAACACTGGTGTTGAGTGTGTTCTACATGCAGTCTGTAGCTTAAGAGTTCTCTAATTCTCATTTCCAAAGGCAATAAGAGAGAAGGATCACTCTGTGATCCTGTGCCTGTTCTTCTGTTCCCCACACATCTACTAGCGGCCATTGCCAGGCTAAAAATTTAAGTGGCCTCATGGTTTCAAACAGTACATAATCTTAATTTAATGATGTGGCGGAGTGTTGCAGTTTGACAAGGCAGGAGTTTGGAAAGTGAGGCAAAACGTTTGTGTCTAACTGACAGCTAGGTGAGCCACTGAAAAGTTGGACGCACCTCTGTGAAAAACATGTTAAAGATGAAAAAACCCAGAGAACTTCCTCTTTTTCTTCCCCAGCTGGAAAGAAGGTAACAAGGCCCGGCCTGGCCTGTGCCTAGGCCAGGCCTGGGCCGGCCAGCCCTGGCCGCAGCCTGGGAATTCTTCACCCCCTGGGACGCCTGCCCCCCCATCAGTTGCCGGGGAAGTGGCGGGGGGAGGGGGGTGCCAAGGGCCAGATGCTGCCAGCCTTGCTAACATCTGGCTGCTTGCTGCTATCCAGCCTGGGGCCCAGCCGAGCCCCCACCGGCCCCCTCAGAGGGGAGGGATGAGAAATTGCCTTCTTAGGGCTGAAATCCTCTTGTAAAGCTGTGGAGAAAGACTCTTTTTTTTTCCTTATAACACATGAGGTTATGGGGAAATGAAAGTGTTCAATTGATGTCGTGCAAAAGCCTCCATGTTGAAGCAAGCAGATGTGAAATTAGCTGTGCTCCCATGAAGAATTAGAACAAAAAGAGAGAAGAAGAGTCCATTGCCCCAGGAGAAGAAGGGGCAGATCTCTGTTCCCAGGGATGAGGACAATTTTAGAGATAGATAATGCAGACTTTTGCCTTTGAACTGTTCATTTTTAAAATAATACCCCATAAGTCGATGTAGCCCATCAACAAGCTGTGAGAAGGCTTGTAGAGATAGGAAGGACTTCACGATGGCAGATTTTCCCTTGGGTGGCTGCTAGTCGTGAGAGAAAGTAATAAGAATGAAAACAAACTCTTCAGACCACTTATCCTCCCCCCACAACCTTTCCCTTGAACACTGACAATGTAAAGAACCAAACCTAAAATTTCCAGTCAGTTTACCACCTCTGTCTTTCTACAGTTCACTCAGGGAGAGAAGTCTTTCTTGTTAAGGTTCTGGAGACTTCTCCATGAGAGGAAAAAAACAGTTCTCTCGTGGCTCTCTCATGACTAGCAGCTGCCCGGGGGAAACTCTGCTATTGTGAAGTCCTTCCCATTTCCACAAGTCTTCTCACAGCTTGTTGATGGGCTATGTCAACTTATGGGGTATTGTTTTAAAGATGAGCTGTTCAAAAGCAAAAGTTCTCATTATCTATCTCTAAAATCATCCTCATCCCTGGGAACAGAGATCTTCTCCTTCTTCTTCTCCTGGGGGCAGCAGACTACTCTTCTCTCTCTCTGTTCCAGCTTCTCATGGGATCGCAGCTACTTTCACATCTGCTTACATCAGCACGGAAGCCTTTGCTCGATATCGATTTGAACACTTTTATTTCCCCATAATCTCATGTGTTATAAGGAAAAAGATTCTTTCTCCATAGCTTTACAAGAGGATTTCAGCCCTAAGAAGGCAACTTCTCATCCCTCCCCTCTGAGACTTAACTTTCTTCCTCACTGACCATGATGTCTCATGTGGTTCCTTTACATGCTTGCATCTTGTTCCTTTCTCTCACTTGAGGGAGGACTGAAACACTGAAAGGGTTAACATGTTGCCTGGGCCCTGATCGAACTGGGTGTTCCCGACGCTGGAGCTGCGGCTGGGTGAGGGCTGGGGAAAGCGGCTCAGATCGGGTCAGCCAGGCCTGAATTCAGCAGCAGCACACCGGGATGGGTGCTTCTCCCTCCCCCCGCCCAATGGTTGGGGCATCTCCCATAGAGCCAAGTCCCAGGGTCAGCCCAGGGCTGCTCCAGCAAGCTCGGCTGGGCCCCGGCCCAGGCGGTAGCAAGCAGCCAGATGTTAGAAACAGCTGGCTCCATCTGGCCCGTGGCACCCCTCCCTCTGCCCAGCAGCCAGTGGGGGAAAGGGGGAGGAGGGACAGGCAGGCAGCCCGGGGGAAAGAATGCCCAGACCCACAGCAGGGCCAGCCAGCCCAGCCTGGCCCAGCCCGGCCCAATACAGGGGTCAGGCTGGATCTGATAACCTGTTGCCGGCTGGGAAAGAAAGAGGAAGTTCCCAGGTTTTTTCATCTTTAACATGTGTTTTTCACAGAGGCCTGTCCCACTTCTCAGTAGTTCAGCTGACTGTCCGCTACACACAAACCTTTTGCCTCANAGCAAGCTCGGCTGGGCCCCGGCCCAGGCGGTAGCAAGCAGCCAGATGTTAGAAACAGCTGGCTCCATCTGGCCCGTGGCACCCCTCCCTCTGCCCAGCAGCCAGTGGGGGAAAGGGGGAGGAGGGACAGGCAGGCAGCCCGGGGGAAAGAATGCCCAGACCCACAGCAGGGCCAGCCAGCCCAGCCTGGCCCAGCCCGGCCCAATACAGGGGTCAGGCTGGATCTGATAACCTGTTGCCGGCTGGGAAAGAAAGAGGAAGTTCCCAGGTTTTTTCATCTTTAACATGTGTTTTTCACAGAGGCCTGTCCCACTTCTCAGTAGTTCAGCTGACTGTCCGCTACACACAAACCTTTTGCCTCACTTCCCAAACTCCTCCTCTGTCAAACCACGACAGTCAACCACTTTTTTGAGCATGTGGGTCACCAGAAATGGAGACTCTTTTCTAAGCTTGTTTATAGCAGGCACCTTGCACGCAGGAGAACGGTGGGGCTGTTATGCAGCTAGGTGCAATGAAGCCCACTCTTCGATGGCATTGGCAGGCACAGGGATGTTGTATATGCTAAGGCATATTTGTTTCCAGGAACTTGTTTGTGTGTCAGACAGCCTAATTAATATATGTGAAATGTGTGCCTGGACTGTCCCCCTGCCAGCAATATCTCCACACAAACAGGGTTGCTTTTTTCTGGAGAATATGGGCAAGTTGGCTTACCCAAGTGCTAATGAGCCCTGTTTCAGTAGCTGATGTGAGTTTAGTTTTTCTGGTGAATTTTCTCCCATTTTTTACCTGAAAATTGTGAGGAAGGTGCAGTTGACGCCCAGGAGGGAATGAATGGTGGGCACTAAGATACAGAAAATGTGGCTGAGTGCCTTGGCATACCATTGGAATAATTCTGGGGGAGGGGGGAAAGTGGAGTGGTTTTGGCTGTTTCTTAGCTGGGGGATCATCAATGTTTTTCCTAGCTGGGAGCACAGACAATTGTGGGTTTTTTTTCTTTGCTTTGGACATCTCCTGTGCAGCCATTTTTAACACTGCCACAGAGCTCTGCCCGCTGCAGGCTTGTATGCCTGTTGCTTGCAAGAGAAAAGAAAAGTCCCAGCTACTCCACTGACAGAGACTTTGCCAGCTGTCAGTGCCAAGAGAGACCCGCACAGTCTGTGTGAGTGTCTGGAGGAGTTTACCCTTCTTCTCTCTCCCTCATCTGATCTGTCATCACCACCAGAGAGGTCCCGCTCTTGAATTGGAGTGCCCCCTGAAGCTGTGGGGGAGGTACTACAGCCTCTCTGCCTCAACACAAGCCAAGAGGGTCCCCGACCAGTTGCTGTCGTAACTACACCACAGGGGAAATTGCTTAATGGGTGGGAAAAAGCTGTTATTGGATTTTCTTTGACTTGCTGTTGATGTTGTTATTGTTGTTTGGTTTGTCTTGTTATAGATATAGTCTAGTAAATAATTGTTATTATTTTTCCCTTTTTTTTTTTTTTTGCCTGGAAGCCCCATAATTTTGAAATAATAATAATTTGGAGGGAGGGGGTCATCTTTCCATTCCAGGAAGATTCCCGCCTTCCTTAGCAGACATCTCTCTTTTAAATGAGGCAGTAGCATTGGTTGCTGAGAAACCCTTTAAGGAGCTGACTTGTTCTTTTCCACTTCAGTTGTCTGAGTTTTGCAGCATCCAGCAGACTAGTGTGACCTCTGTCAATGTCCTGTGCTTTGATCTATAGGGTATTGACATGGGCCAGCAAAGATGAGAGGGGACTGACTACACGGTCAAGTACTTCCAGCTGTTGAAAATATTCATAAGTTTGGCAGAATGGGAGGCAATGTGGTTGTTAAAACTCTTAACTTTAAATAATCAGGTATAATAATTATTCAAACTTGTCATTACCAAGACACAAACTAATTACTGTGGAGGCTGGAGATGCAGCTAGAGAAAGGCTTGCTGTGCTCCCCTGGAGACCCAACCCCTGAACCACAAATTTTTTGGTTAGGGTGAGAGTCCAGAGGCCTTTGTGACCCTATGTTGATTTTTTGTTACCTATTGGCCCTTCCCCTTTTGCTCCGCCCCTGCACCCTCTCCCTGTTAGTTCCTGAGTTCCGTCTTGTCCCTCACTTTCCCTCTATAAACCCCTGGTTTTCCCTGGTTCCTTGGAGCTTTTGTCCCTGGCACCCTCTACAGAGGGCCCTGCTCTTAATAAAAGCCATTACTCTGTGAAATGCTATACAGAGCTCTTGTCCCTTTCTCTGCATCGCCCTGAAGAAGTAAGCCAGAGCTGAACTTCACACGCTGGGCTGGGAGAAGGACATGCCTGTGTCCCTGAGCCATCCCTGACACTCTTCAGGAAGGTTGCAGCACCCTTATCACCCCCTGCTGCCACAGCAAGTTACTTCATTCAAAAATGGCTACATTTTTCCATTTGCTTCTAAAGGACCTGTTCAAATTACACAGAGACACCAGTGTGTAGTTCTTTACATTAGAAAATCACGCAATGTCGAATTCATTGGGTCAAGTGCAACTAAATACTGCTCTCTGTGAAAAGAGGTTGCAGAATTCAGCCTAAACTTCTTCCATTGGCTTGGCCAGACTTGGATGCCATATTTCAGGAAATATTAAAAATAATGTGAAGAAAGTTATTTAAGTCTGACCTCAAAAATTTACAGCTGCCAGGATAGCTGTAAAATGTATAGTCATTAACTGATGAAAATTGACGACCAAAGCTATGTTCTCATTTTCACAGGAGTACAAAGCAAAACACTTATCTCCCAGAAACTCATAGCTGATGTTGCATAGAAGTTCCCAAATTTTTTTCATTGTACTAACCTCTTGTAGTTTCTGGGGCATTTTTCCCATGATACAATATATATATAGATAAGCCAATAACGTCTCATCTAAAGTATCTCGGAGATCTCCATCACTACAATACTAGGAAGTTATTTATACAGTAGAACACAACACATTTGCTTGCATGTTGTGTTAGTACCTATATCCTGAGGCAACAAATATGTCACCAGAACTCCTCCTTCCTTGAGAGATTTTTTGAGGACAGCAGATAGCAAAATGCCAACTTTCTTCACTATTATTTTACTTAGAGAGCAGACACATGTTCTCTATGCAGTTGGCATGCAAGCTGTTGGTAAAGCTTCTTCACTGACAATTAGTCAATGAGGGGATATTTAATGTGAATATGGGTTGGTCCACTTAGGACCAACACCATTACATGTAATTGCTGATAGTTACTATATTTCAATAATACTCCTTTCTGTCTTTGCCCCGCCTATATTTTAACTGGAGAAAAACTCATCCACTTTTAAAAAAAGGTTTCATTTGATATTGTTTAACAGAGTTATCTGGTCTGATCTGATCTGATCTGATTAACACTACATGTTACACAGTGTTGTATACTTTCCATTTGTGTTAGGGTCTCAGAGTAAGTAATTTTTTGTTTTGTACATCCATGGTATTACCACATGCTCTCACATAAATCATACTTTATCCTCAGTATTTCATCTGGGTCCCACTACATCACACCATAAATGTCAGCTAATCTCCTTTGGCTGACAGGAGCACAGCAGTCCAGTCATTCCTTGATTTGAACCAGAACAAAACTTGCTGTGATTTGAACTTTTTTTACCCACTGCTTAGATTTTGTAAATTATTTCAAAGAGCTTGAGGCACCTAAAAAGCATACTGAACAAGATAAATTATAAATAAACAACATAAAAATAAACACCTCACTCATGTGCAATGTAACAAATACTCAGGTAATGAAGAAATTATGTCAGGATAGCCTTGTTTCATGGACTATTTCTCTCCAAGCAAGCACTTCCTTCCATGTTTAGGTATGTTCTCTAAGAACTGCGTCTCAAATGAGCAAGAGGCTAAAAAGATCTCCTTAATCCCTGCAAAATAGTCTAAAATGGTAACACAGATAACGCATTTAATGACATAAACATGGATTCATTTTCACTAGAAATTTCAGCCAAAAAAGCAAATGTTCATGCTGTAAATAGGATCAATCAATCTTCAATAGCATCTGTATCTTTTATAGGGTTTCTAATGACTTTATGATCAAGCATTTTATAATTTAGAAGGGGAAACTTGGTTTTGTTCTTCCTTCCTTAGATCTCGTATTACACAGACTGATGTAATTATCTATGTGAAAGATTTGGAAAGTCTTCAGTAGGCCCACAACGAACTGAAGAAACACAGAGCCAGTAAAAAATTTCCAGAGCCAGCAAAAAATTTTCAATCAACAGATGTTTTTTCACAGCAAATGGTACATTTTGAAAAAAAAATTCTAACTTTTCAGTGGGAAAATCAAGATATCTGAAATTGCTCATGTTTTCTCAGGAGAAGTAAAAAAGAAATTTCAGCATTGTCTACTTTGTCACTTATTAAAATATATTGGTTTCTCTAGATTGTTTCAACTCAAGTCTTGGCAATACTGCCTTTACTTGAATCAAAACTGTGTTTCAGAGACTGGATTAAGCAATTTATATTTCCTTTCTCTTTTAGGAGTGGATGACATGTATTTCCTCTGTTCTAACTAACCTGTGGTAGTGACAGGACAGCAATGTATCATGAGGAATGATACCTAATATACATACTCATCTCACAGAGAGTAGTGAGACTTAAACTGTTCCAGGGAGGGGCTTGCAGCAGCCAAGACAGACAGAAATGAGTGTGAAAAATCCACAGAAACACGACACAACACCCCAAGTAAATTGAGAGAGGGCATTATAGACAGGTGATACTGAAATATTGTGGGTTAGGTTTTTTATTATTAAGCATCAGAGTGTAACATTTAAACATTTCTGAACTGAGATGGTCAGAAACTTGAAGTTTTCAAAGAATTTGAGGATCAACACATTCAGAAATATAATCACTTTTCACTTAAAAATTCTGACTGTTAAGTGAATATTTCTTAGTATAGTTAGGAAGTTGCTAATCTCACTTCTAATGAGGTCAGTAAAATTTTTACCAACGTCAAATGATGGGGATAAGCTTTTCTTTTGGATCTGGCTGAGAAATTAAAACGGTGAGCGATATTTCTGAAAAGACACCTTTTGTTTTTTTTTTGAACTGAACCTCTTGAAAACTCTGACAATGCTGAAGAAACAGCATTGAGTGTGGGTAAAATTAATAACTCTATAGTAATCCATACTTATTTTAAAAGATGTAATTAGCAGTGAAGAAGGCCTAGAAAACTATATTCCTGGAAGAGTCAGACAGAAACAGAAAAGGACTGCAATAGGAAATGAATGAAACATGAAAATGGAGAGGCACCACTTCACTATGGATGTCCTTAGTCTCTCTCACCTCCCTCTCCCTTTTTCCTCCAGGTTTCTTGTCTTCCATATTTCACCTATAACCTTTCTCCTTATCTCTTCCCTTTCCAGATTAACACATACCATACTAAATCAAGTAACTTTCTCTGCTGACTCAGAGAATATGAAGAAGTAAACTGACAATGAGAAAACCTCTCAAGTATTCTCTAACTCATATTAAGCAATTTCTTCCTTTTCTTCCTTGAGGAAAATGAGAGGGATTTAGAGTGCTTTAACATTGAAATGGCTCAGTGATAGTAAACCAAACAGGGTAACAATATCTGAATTCATCTAACACCACTATCTCTGGAATCAGTGTTTCAATACAATCCTAAATGTCCAGAAGCACATATGGTGTGCCTTATTCTAGTACTTATTCTGGTATCCTCCAACAGTAAGGAGCCTGGAATTTACTAAATTGTCCGTGGAGAGGTAAATGCTGTGGAACATCTCTAGACCTGAACCTTTGTGATGGGTTGACATTGGCCAAATACCAGTGCACCCACAAAAATCATTTCTTCATTTTCCTTTGCTATAGTTAAGCAAAGGAGGGGAAAAGAAAATTCATGGGGTGAGATAAGGATTTGGAGAAAAACACTTTAAGGGCAAAACAGGCTTAAAACTTCAAAAGGTATAAAGAAAAATTTATTAACAGTATTAAAAGAGGATAATGAGAACTCAAAATAAATATATAGTTAGTTAGTTAGTCCACCTTTAGAATGCTACAAGAAAAGCTACAATTCTAAACAGTACTGAGAAAGGCATTTCAGATCCCTGTCACATAATCTGATTATTGACCAAAAATGATGAGCGGGACTGACCCTCACCATCTCTGGGCACGGGTCCTGAGAAGTGTAGCACAAAGATATTTATGTACAAATGATCTCTATATGCAACAAACCTGGTAGAAAAGCATAGAACAAGGGATTCAACACTTGAGAGAAATGGAAATGGCAGAGATTGTCTTCTCAGATGACCTAGATGCTATAAATCCAGACTTAGTATCATGTACATCCATAATATGGCAAAAATTTGTATGACTTGGGCCACAAGAATACACTTCTGCTTTAATAATAAGAAAGCAAAATAACAGGGAGGAGACTGTACTCGATATGGCAAAGGTCCAAACATATGCAAATGCTGTGCATGGCCCAACAAATGCAAAAATTGCAGCTATAAAAACATTATCTGCAAAAATTAGAAGACAATCAACTCTTCTTCTTCAACTCAAACTCTTCTATTAGAAGAGAATCACAAAAAACTCAAAGAAGAGATGAAAGAGGGCTTTCTCCAAATCTTGGCAATACAAATCAAAAATTCTAGTACCAAATACAAACATCCCTGAGATAGAGAAAAAAGATGCACCCCACAAGCTGAGCTGTGGTTCTTCCAATGTAATTATAAAAAAACATGAAAAAATAAGATAGAAATCTACTTCTGCTCTGACACAATGGGTGCTTGAATTAAAAAACAACAAGACTCAGAGAGGAAGTTCCACCAAAAAAGAAGCAACTCCAACGGCCCATAACCAAATTGCCAAGTATAATGATGATGACGACATGTCCAATCCCCTTGAAAGAACCTCCAAAACATATGCCCCCCCAAAAAAGGTAACCAAGCTTAGAGGGGCCCTGCCTCTAGCCAGATATAGGCTAGAAAAAAACATATTTTTTAGACTCTCATTACCCTAGCACATCAAAACCACAAAAACATAAAGCCTTAGTTGGCACTAGTGAGCAATGCACATTAATCCCATCAAAACAAGTGGGGGCAGAATCTATTTCTATTGCCAGCATGACAGGAAAATCACAAGATTTTACTTTAGTAGAAGCTAATGTGAGCCTGGCTAAAAATAATTAAAAGAAACACCCTATTGTAACTAGCCCAAAAGCCCCACATATTTTGAGCATAGACTTCCTCCAAAATAAGAATTTCAAAGATCCAAAAAGACTCAGGTGGGCGTTTAAGACAACAGCTATAGAGACAAAGACCTTAAAGCAATTAAACACCTTGCCTGAACTATCAAATAACCCATCTATAATAAGACTCCTAAAAGTAGAAAAGCAACAAACACCAATTGCCACTTCAACAATGCACCGCCAACAATACAAAACAACTCAAAATACAGTGATCTCCATCCATAAGATGATCCATGAGCTAGAGAGCCAAAAGATAGTCAACAAAACCCACTCACCCTTCAACTCCATTTAGCCTATGTGCAAATCCAAAAGAGAATAGAGATTAACTATAGAAAATCGTGCCTTAAATAAAGTGACTCCACCATTAAGCGCTACTATAGCAAACATATAAAAGCTCCAACACAAGCTAAAATCCAAAGCAACAATATAGTATGCCACTATTAACATTGCCTATGAATTTTTCTCCATTCCTTTAGCAGCAAAATGCAAACCTCAATTTACCTTCACATGGAGGGGCATACAATACACCTAGAACCAATTGCCCCAGAAGTAGAAGCACAATCCTACCATCTACCATAAATTAATCCAAACTGCACTAGAAAAAGGTAAAGCCCTAAAACATCTACAATACATCAATAACATCATTGTGTAGAAGAATACAGTAACAAAAGTATTTAAGAAAAAAAAATCATCCGAATTCTCCTAAAAGCCAATTTTGTCATCAAAAAAGCAAAGTTAAAGGACCTACTCAAGATATCCAATTCCTAAAAGTAAAGTGACAAAACAGACCACGTCAAATTCCCACCAATGTCATCAACAAAATCACAACATCTCCAACTAACAAAAAAGTGGAAACAAGGACAGATCTCTCCCTTGCTTTTAATTATTTTTTCACTAACTAAAGCAAAAAAATTCCCAAAACTATAGCTTCTCTTTTTCTTAGAACTATTTATACCTACTCTAAACTAAATGCCTAAAGATGCACTAACAGCTTAACACCTGTAGCCCACCAAACCAAGGCTGAGCCACAACATTTCCAACACCAAAAAGACTAATAAAAGACTGAATAAGCCAAACTACAACACACAAAGAAAACTTTCTAAATTTATCATCTCTTTTAGAGCAATAAAAGATCTTATTGTTCAATATTATTAATTTTTTACACTCATAAATAGTTTGCCTATTAAATACACAATTTTCCCCCATTTTTCTCCAAAAAAAATCTTTTCCCAAAACAATTAAGAAAAAAGCCACTTAAATCTCTTTTCTAAAAAAAAAAAAACCCTTCAAAAATTTTCTCCCAGATTTGCCCTAAACCAAAACAAATACAACAAGTCATTAAATTACACCTTGGTTATTGACTATCTACTTACACTATGCAAACTCCTTCCCTCAAAGGCATTTTCTCTGCTCTCATTCCCTTCTAATTCTCTACTTTCATAATCTCCATCCGCCATGAAAGGATCATAGAATGCCTTGGGTTGGAAGAAACCTTAAAGACTATCTAATTCCAACTCTCTTGCCCTGGGCAGGGGCATCTTTCAGTGCAACACAGCAGGTTGCACAGAGCCCCATCTTAACCTGGCCTGGAACACTTTCAGGGATGGGGCATCCACAACTTCCCTAGGCAACTTGTTCCAGTGCCTCACCAACACCACAGTAAAGGATTTCTTCCTAACACCTAATCTAAACCTATCTTCTTTCAGTTTGAAGCCATTCTCCCTTATCCCATTACTACATGCTCTTATAAAAAAAGTCCTTCATCAGCCTTCTTGTCACTACCTTCAGAAGGGAAGGCAGCAACTAGGTCATTCTGAAGCCTTCTCTTCTTCAGGCTGAACAATCCCAACTCTGTTAGCTTTTCATCGTAGCATTTTCTCTTTTCTTCCTAAAAGCTCCATCCCTCTGATCTCCTTGATAACCTTCCTTTCGACTTGCTCTTACAGGTCCTTTCTGGCTTGAAGACCCCAGAGCTGGATGCAGCCCTGCAGATGGGTTCTCGCTAGAGCAAAGCAGAGGGGCAGAATCACCTCCCTCACTTTGCTAGCCATGCTTCATTTGATGCAGCCAAAGACACATTTGGCTCTCTGGGCTGCAAGCACACATTCTTGGGTCCTGTCCAGCTTCTCATCCATCAACACCCCCTATTCTTTCTTGGCAGGACTGTTCTCAATCTGTTCATCACACATCCTGACCCAGAGGCACCATCTTTGTTTTATTAAACTCCATGAGATTCCCATAGGACCACTTCTTGAGTTTGTCCAGGTTCCCCTGGATGACATCCTGTTCTTCAAGTGTGTCCACTGTACCAGCTTGGTGTCATCTGCAAATTTGCTGAAGGTGCACTGGATCCCAGAGTCCATCGGGACTTGGAACCATTGACTACTACCCTCTGGATGCATCCATCCAACCAACTCCTTATCCATTTAAGAGTCCTCTCATCAAATATATCTCCATCCACTCACACCCAATAGCTCAGATCCCTCTCTTCCCTCTCTCTAAGGAGAGAAATAAAGTGAGAGCTGAGAAACCTGTTTGATGTATCAGTTTGCTGTAAATATTGAAATGTGTGCATGGGCCTTGCTATAAAAGGAGAGGGGCTGGTGGGGAGCAGAGGGGAACACATTTTTCACAATGCTTTGGCATTTTACTTTCAATTCCCATTCCATCCTTAGTTCTTGCTTGGTGCATTTCTACACAACAATACATGGGTTGTGTGAGACATCCTGCTTCACTGAGTATCTTCAGTAAACAGAAGATTTCAAGAGCCATCTGACTATCCTGTGCCACAACTTGTGGGAATATGATGTCAAAAAGAGACTTCTCAGATGTGTGATATACCAGCAGATTAAAAATGCTATTTTAATGCAGAAATATCTTCAGGGTATTCATTTCTTGTATTCATTTCTCAATAGCAAAATACACAAAACAAGAACTAAAAGCATCAAAATTACTACAAATCAAGACCATGTGCTTTAAATGGTGCCATTATGAACAAGGAATTTGCTGTACTTAAAATACGATCCTCATCTACCCTTAATGCATATTTGAACCACAAAACTCTTAGGTTCTAGTAAGGGTCTAATGCATAAGCTCTGGCACCTCTAGTCATGGAAGTTAATACCTTGTTATCTGCTCTGAACATTGCCCTGTGAGAAGAATGCAGCAAGGGTAAAAGGGAACATAGGCCCACATCTGGCCTGGTTGAATTCCGTATCTTCTCTGTTGCAGTTAGGAAGAGAAATTATAAAAGAAAGGCCTCATAAAATCAGGCCTGCTCTCTTAGATCGATGGCTGGCCTGTCATTTCTTCTAAGCAAAGCTAGTACTTTTCAAGTTCCTATGTGAAAACAATCCTGGTATTAAGAGTTTGTTAACATAACAATCTATTCCTGGGTGAAAAACAACTAGCACCTGCATAAACATTAAATCTATCCCATGAGAATCAGTGAAGAAAATATGTAAACAATTTAAGAATAGAAGATTTGGTGGACAAGTAAAATACCTTTTACTAGCCAATAGAGTAATTGGCAAGAAAGCTACTAACCAATTGGAGTCACACATGAGGTCTGTAAATCTGTATAAAAATGAGTTATGTGAATAAAGAAGGGCTTTTCCTGCATAAGCAAAATGGAGTCTCACGTGTTTTGTTCCAATGCTCTCTATTGACTTACATCACCAGTGATGGTCGGTACATATTAATGTACTCTTGGTGAAGTGGCTCAGTCAATGGATGCATTTACTTCTGCAGCCTCTGCAACACCAAGGACTACCTCTGATTGTGGGGTAGGTCTTACAGAGGACATGCAATTTTGTTTTAAAATGCCACAAGCTGGTAGCTTCAGCACATAAATCAGAGTCCATAGCTGAGTAGAGCTAAACAGTACTTCAGTCATATCAGGAAGTATCATTGCCACAAAGCGCTACATGAGGTTCCTCAATGTCTCCTAACTATATCTCTTTTCCATTAATTTTCTTTCATAAGCCTCTTCTTCTCTACCCTCTCAGTTCCCACACTATTTATGGCTAAAACTTCTCCTTTTGCCAAAATAGTTCTCCTTACCATATAGGTTTGGCCTCTCAATGTCCATCTGCTTCTTCTGAGCTTCCAAAAAGGCTTGGACATCAAATCCTTTTGCCACAGAAACACCACTGAGGAAGCGAGGAGGGATTTTTGCGCGGATATCAGGTTCTTCGGCACCAAACCCCAAATTAAGCAGAATCTCCACTGGATCTCTTTCCCAGAACACCAGCCATTCAGTGATGCTGTGGTGAAAACATCAAGATTATTTACATCACTGTCTTGATACCACTTTTATCTTGCAGTAGCTATCATATGGTCTTGGTTTTAATAATTAACTTGCCTTCTTTTACTCTCTTGTGGGGACTACTGCTGAAGTGGAAATAGTCACTTTGCATTTTGGGTCATGTTGCTAGAAGATGTATATATGTTCCTTTCCCCAGAAAAATCTGGTGGCATTACATCTAGATAGCTTAGGAAGTAGAACATTAATAAAAGGTGCAGGTTCACACTCTGCAGGCTCTCTTTGCTCTAGACACAACACAGACAAGACATGCTGCAGCTGCCATAAGGTCTCACAGCTTTTTACCTTCCAGAGGATCCAAAGCCCACTGTAGCTTCAGGTAGGTTTTGATTTTTTACAAATTTTCCTGAGATCATATAACTGTTACTGAGAAGATTACTTTGATCTTGTTCAAATAAACCAGTACATGACTTTTACAAATTAAGACCTTGAATGCTTATTTAAAATTGTACTCACATTTGTTGATCTCTGGACAGACTAATAACTTGTATTCCTCTCTGGTAATATATGGATGTAACTAACCTTTGGGGTGGACCAGTGAGCATGAGCGTGTGGGAAAAGCTGAGATTCTTGCAGCTTGACATTACTGGACTTTCTGAAAACTCTAGCAGGGACCTAGTTGGTAAAAAAGCAATCATGAAATGTGCTTACTTACATACTCCTCTGGGATGTCATTATTATTTCTTCCTAGAGTAAATATTTGCATTTTGTCTTGGTTTATTATGATACATAATAGCAATGTCTTAGAAGAGGAGTTGATATGAGTGAGGCAATACGCTTATTCTCAAGAGCAGTATGTTACAGTAGGTGTGAGAATGTAGGTGTAAGGTACCAGTTAATTACAAAGGTGGTACAGTGGCTCACTTTCGACAGATGGTGAATCTTTGGGGAACCTTTAGGGAGTATGGTTTCTCTAGCAACTTACTTTAAAAGATGTAATTGCTCCTAACAAAGTTTTGAAGACACAAGGCACAACGAGTTGCAGCAGCAGGAGTGGCAGCTGAGAATGATTCTGTTCTTCACTTTATTGTGTCTGTATTTGCTAAACTACAGAGAAATAACTGCTTTTCAGAGCCCTCACACTATAAAAGGAGTATCTCACAAAGACACTGCTGTAGTCTTTGTCAACAAGTTTTATCATGCCCAAAATGAACTTTACCTCATGCGCACCTATCAAGATCAGTAGCAAATGTTTATATAGAGTAGAAGCATTGCATTGATAATTTTTTTTACCATTGCAGGTTATCCATCAGCTCACATATTAAATGGGCCAAGAGGGATATGCAGATTTTTGAACTAACACTGTTGATATAAGTTTGAGAGAAGGAAACCGCAAAGAAGAACTAAAAATAATTTATTTTTTCAAAACAGAAATCTGTCAAACTAGAGAAAAGAATAAAAGACTGATTTAATGAAATAAGGAAAAATTTTAGCCTGAGTGACGAAGTTCAAACAAACAATATCACTGTGGGAAGCTCAATGTGTAGTTTAGTCATAGAATAATGCAATACATGTCAATAAAAAAAGGAAAATAAGTCAAGCAGAATTTAAGTCAAGCAGAATTTAGGTCAAGCAGAATTACAGTCGCCTAATAACCTCATACCATAACTTCCAAAGTACAATGCAAACCCATCTTAGAAACTTCTACTCCTTCAGTGGAAGAAAATGAAATTATGCCAGTGAAGAAGTTGAACCTGGGACTTATTAGTTGAAGGCCTTATGAGAGAAAAAAATATGCACCTTATCCATGGTATCACATTCTCCCAATAGCTCCCCTGCAGCCCAGACCGAGATCTGTGGTGCTATATTTTATTGTTAAGCAGTCCTTAATAGAAATTATGAATGGTGTTCTGATGTTCTGTCTTACCTTCCTGCTCTTGGCCTTGCAACTTATTCCCCTTTGTTGGTAGACTGAAAAAAAAAAATCCCCCAAAAGAACATCTGCTCTGTCCTAAGAAGAGACAAAATCAGGAAGGCAGTCCAATGGGCAGGTACAACACAGGTCATTCAGGACATGGATGGGGATGGCTTGTGGAAAAACAGAGCCATAGGCTCATGTTTCCTGTATGTATCATCTACTTTCCCCTCAATATATATCGACTTCTGTTAAGTGTTGAGATTCAAATCTTGAGTTTATGCTTAAAGCAAAACCCATGACATTTTAGCATTCTGCATGAGTATAGTCTGCCATTTCTGAACTTAAATGTTACTAAGAACCTAATTAAATCAGCTTATCTGGGCCAGGAGTGAGTAGAATGGAAGCAAAAGCCTTTTCAGCGTATCACCTAAGAGGAAGCTGTATGATAGCTCTCAGCTGTTCCATGTTTGCATAGTGACATGATAATCAGTAATGACACCTGCAATAATAGCTACCTCTCCTTTCTATGAATGTGGCTGACTTGGTCTTACCCTAATATTGAAAAATGTTGCTATGACTCTAATATAAGGCTACTGCTATTTTTCTGCCTTTTTTTTTTCTGGCTTCTCATCTCACTTCCAAATATCATTCCTAAGTCTGCACATGTTCTTTTTTTTTTACACTTTAAAAGCAACAAATACATGAAGTCATACTGAAGAATTCATGGGAAATACCAGTCTTTCAGGCTTTGATTTTATGCCAAAATTGGACAAAAATTAAAAAATATCTCAATTTTGGTGATCAAAATACAATTAATTTTAAGTAAGTTTAAGGTTAAACTATATTTCTCTATAGTGGTACTTTGCCTATGGGATTAGGTACAGCATGTGTAACCACAGCTTGTGCTATAAATCATTCTTGTACAGTGTGCTACATCTACCCTGGGGCACACAGCCTATGACAAAGCAGATTATATGATCAGAAAGAGATTGAGACACATGATGGGAAATTCTATCTTTCAAAGAATAGCCTGGAAATTAGTGGAGCATTGAGACACATTTTTCATGAGGGACTGTGTTATAAGCAAGACAGGTCATTTCAGGACAAATAGTTATGTAAAAAGCCTTTTGACGTAGTTCAACAAAATAAAAAGCTCAGTCTTTGGTTCAAATCAGCCAAAGTAGAACATTTTGTTCTGAATTTTCAGAGGTCACAATTTTCCTACCAGAATCTTCAATACTGAAGATACTATATTTCTACTTACCAGAGAAAAAAGATTAAATAATTATATAATGAAGTAACACAAACTTACAGAACACAAGAATGCAACCAGAGATGGATATTTTCTTCTACGTAGTCCTCTAAAAATAAAAGTAGAGCTCTCTGGAAGACCACTGCCGAATCATCTCATAACAACCACCCCACTGTATGACTTCATTTTTGGTTAATCTTGGAATGGATAGGAAATACTGGGAAAAGTGTCTAGTAATTTCCTTTAGCGGTCTGAGGGCTTTTTATAACTAAATTTGGAAAAGAAAATAAAATTGCAAAGCATTCCTTTATTATATGTAGCTGTAAATATTCTGGAAGTATCTAGCAGCCCTAATGAAAACTGAAAACGATCTTTTCTTATTCTGCATGAATGCATCCCAATACACAGTTCCTACATAGCTTGAATTGTGGAGACTGTCCACTCTGGTGTAGAGGGAGGATTATCCTCCAGCAGAGCCAGAAATGGATCCCAGCTCTCCCACCTTTCTTTTCAGTTTTTTAATCCAAAGATAAACAAATATGGCTCACAGATATTTAAGTTGTTGCTGACAAATGTCAAAGGCGGGCTTCTTTCCCTGCAGGTTCAACCAAAGCCACTGAGACTCTCAGTTTAAGGATACATTACAGAGGAGGGAGGGAAGGGCTGATCTGCAACATGGCTGAGTTAGACATAAGGTGGGAGGTGGCTTCATTGCATTGTTATCTCTTGGATTCAATGCTTCAACTCTCATTAGCACAGTGAAAAGACATGGAAAGGTCACAAGTCTTTACACTCAAGTCTTTACAGACCTAATTTTGACATGCAGAATATGAATTTATAAAGTTACTCTATTTTTTTTTAAATTACAGAGCAACAGAGTCAATGTCAATGTCTAGCTGTAACTCTGAAAGCTCATTACTAGTTCACTGAAGATCAGACTCTAAAGTAAGCCAGCATATTTTCTCCCAACCAATCTTTTCAGTTCCCTTTATCATCAGTAAAAGAGTTCACCCACATTAGGAGGAAGACAGAAAGATGTTTTTTTCTCTGTTGATGGAAGAAGCAGCCTAGCCTTGGACTGAACACAGAGCTCTGAGATTATATTTCCTGACAAGTGGCACATTCACCCAGACAGAAATGAAAACAGTAGAACACTGGTGAAGGTTTGGTGAAAGAAAGATTAGATTTTGCAACACTGGCAATGTTTTCCCTATCCAATGAAGAGAAAAGAGGCAAACCACAATCACTACTATGACACTGAGTATCAATATAAGTATCTGGTACTTAAAAACTCACCTGGGAAAAAAGAAAGTTGTGCTTTTTAAACATTTCAGTAGTGTAGCGGGTTGAGTGCTGGCCAAATGCCAGTGCACTCACTAAAATTATTTACTCATTTTCTGTTGTGAGATAAAGATTAGAAGGGCAAAAGCAGGCTCAAAACTTTAAAGGGTATAAAGAGAGCTTTATTAACAGAACTAAAAGAAGAATTATAAGAATTAGAATAAACCTTCAGAACACTTCTCCTTCCCCCACCTCCTCTTTTCTTTCCCACAACGTAAAGAGACAAAATCTGTCACTTTCAGTCAGTTTACCACCTCTAAAATACTCTTTCTTCAGTTCACTTAGGGAGAAGAGTCTCTCTTGCCATGCCATGGAAACTTCTCCACAAGAAAGTTTTCTCATAGCTTCAACATCACAGCAAATCAGCTGCCTGGGAGACAGAAATCTGTTCACCATGTGAAACTCTCTCCATTCAACTTACAGCTTTCCCCACAACTGTTTTTGAAGGCTCAATCTTTCGCTAATGTGATGCACTTTTAAGGATGAGTTGTTCAAAGGTTCTCTTCATCTATCTCTAAGATCATCTCCGGGAACAGAGGTCTTCCTCTTCTTCCCTGGGGGCAAAGGTCTTCATCACTCTTATCTCTCTCTGTTCAAGCTTCTTACTGGATCGCCTTCAACATCTGCTTCCTTCAGCACAGCTATCTTTGCTCATGTCTACACTTTGAATGCTCCATCTCCCCATGCTTTTAATGACTATAGATATATTCAAGTGCATCACAGTCCATCACCATGGCCTTACAAAAGAATTTCAGCTCTTAAGTTTGAAGCATCTCCTCCTCCTCCTCCCTCTGGACTTCAGCTCTTCCTTCTTCATTGTCTTTGGTATCTCTGCGTTGTTCTCTTCGGGTGCTTTCACTTTTTTCCCTTTCCTCTGACTCAGGAGAGGATTGATGTCTGTAAGTTTCATCTGTGCACTGAAAGAGTTAATATCTCGTTTAGACCTCTGCGTATGGTGATGTGATCTCTGCCGGGCAGCGGCTGCTCTCGCTGCGTGGCTGTTTTCGATCCCTGTTGAGTTCAATTCCAGCCGCAGGGCTGCTTTCTGCGGGGTGCTACAGGGCCGCCTCCCTTCTTAGCCGCATGATCTCCCGCTGTGCCAGCGGGATGGCTCGGCAGCTCACGGCCAGAGCGGAGTCCGGCTCGGCTCCACCCGAAGCCAAGCGAAGCCAGCCTGGCCTGCCGGCCGTGGTTGGAACTCGGTGGTGGCAGAATCTCAGCAAAGCCGCGCCACGCCACGCCACGCCACGCCGCGGGCCGACCTGGCCGCCGCACGGCAGAGCGGGGCCGGGCCCGGCCCGCGCTGCAGTAGGGCAGGGCCCAGCCCGGCCGTGCCGGGCCACACGGGCTCCCAGTTACCTGTCCAAAAGCCGGAAGCAAGGGAGTTTTTACCAGCCTTTGTTAGTTTTTAAATGTAATTTCACAGAGGCGTGTTCAGCTTTCTTAAGTGGTTTAAGAGGGTGTCAATATTCAAAACTAGCCAGCTGATTGGTTTTGTTGGGTCAGGAGGAAGCTGTTAGCAGTCCTCACAGAGAATCACTTCGGTAGCTGATGGATTTCTCCTTAACTAAAAACCAAGCTATGTTAAACCACAGGCAACAAACAGGAAATACAAATAGGTGCAAAGAGTCCACCAAAACCTCTGTGAGCAAGAAAGCAACATTGAGGATAAAAATGAAGATGGAATTAGAGACTAAAAGCAAAGCATAAATGCTTGTCACCAGTACAATACATTGGCCTGGGTCTGATGTCATCTTAAAAAGCAAGTCTGGAAACTAAAGAAAAAGTTCCCTGCACTTATTTATTGTGAAACATCAGTGGTTTGTTGTGGTTTTTTTCTGTTTGTTTTTCCTATCAGTCAACAGAGAGCTCTATTGCTGATGATATTGTGAGAAGGTATTTTTTGAGGATGAATCTTTGGGCTGCTACTCTGGAAACACAAGTTCCAAATGGACAAATCTCTTTCTGTTGCACATCAGTTTCCTGTGTGTGACACAAATATAATACTACCTTGTCTTGCCAATAGTATCCTTTTAAATTGTAAGATTTCTGTCCTTGTACTCTAATCAGTGGAATAATGTGCTCTCTTTTTTTTGTTTTAATATCACTGTAACAGAAATTTTGAAGCCCCCTGAAACAGCAAGTGCTGGAGCATCTTGTTTCTTATCAGTTTTCATGTCTTTCAGAAATTAAACCTTTCCCAAATGTGAATTTAGTGTGACAGCACTGACATAGATGTCCAGCTGCTAGCCCTCAGACCATGCAAACTGCTCCATCAAACCACAAAAGCAATGTTCCTTCAATGCAATTTTTAATCACATCAAGGTTCCTGAGATGGTGAGGGGAATAAGGAGAAGAGATAGAAATCAGGCTGTGTTAAAGACATTCAGAGAGAAAAATGGATTAAGCCCTGCAAAAGCAGCTTTTAAGTGGCTTGGTATCAGGGGACATGGCATTGAAAGGGAAGACTTATAAAAATGCTGTATTATTCAGTGAATTTGGAAAGCTTGTCTGACCTTGGAAGTGTTGGTTCAAGGCACAGTTCAGCTGCCACAGAAGAAATGTCTTCTCTTTGCTGAGACACTTGATCTGCATCACCTGGGACAATGCCACCACCTCCTGAGGAAATCCCATCCATGAGGTGAACTGCATCTAAGAGAGGTGATTTTATGACTTTCCTGGTGCAAAACACGAAAAAAACCAGTGTCTAGGTCTGCAACAGTCATGCACAACAGCTCAGATATAACACCAGAGGCAAAATATGTTGCGAAAACACTACAACTTTTTGGGGTGGAAAAAAAAATTGCTTTCCTGTTACAGAATCACAAAATAACAAGGTTGGAAGAGGTGGTTCAACAAGGTAGTTCAACACTGTAATGAATAAGAAGGCCCCAGAGGTTAATTAAAGCTCCTCTTGTTAATTGTTAATGGTTCTCAGTTAACTGTCAATTTTGTTGAAGTTCTGTTCCCCCAGNCCACCTAGTGCAACCATCAGTGTAGAACCACCATAACGACCCTTAATAATACCCCCAAGAACACTTCCAGAGATGGCAACTACATCACCTCCATGAGCAGCTTATTTCAATGCCGAATCACTCTTTCAGTGATTTTTTTTTCCTAAGAACCTTCCCTAGTGGAACTGAAGGCCATTTCCTCTCATCCTTTCACT
>VWZV01000272.1:60608-81527 GCA_013397155.1 Irena cyanogastra
ACGCCACTCCCCCAATGTACTCCTGTTGGTTTTTCCCCCATTCTATCATCTATGCCTCTTCTCCCTGTTGGTTACACAGCATCTTTCCCTCCCACCTTCTTCCCGAATGTAACCCCTGACACGCTTCCAGTGACCTGCTTCTTGGCCAAAATGCCCCTTCAGTGAAGAGGTCCTCCTGCATGTTCCTAAACCCCTTTCCCCCCCCCTGCTAAGACCCCTCAGACCTGCCTACAATAAATCTCGCTGGAAAACATCTCCCAAGAAGACCTTCTGTTGTCTGGTGTGGCACAAATTACTCCATCCGAGCTTGGGTGAACGGTGAGCTGGGGGGAAGGGGAGCTGCTGTGTCCTTGGAGCAGCCACCGCCCTGGCCAGCACCAGCCTGGGAAGAGCCTCCATAAAGGAGGCTCGCTCACAGTGTGATGCTCTTGGGTTTTTGAGGATCCCCACCACCAATCCTCAATCTGGCGGTTCCAGATGTCTGTAATCTGGCTAGTCCAGATTATTTTGGATAGAGGGTATGGATCCTCCCCCCAACCCTCAATCCCACAAGCCTAATTAGTCCTACCCTTGTCCCTATTTGGGCACGTTGTGTTATCTGCTCCAACTATGCTACCACCCCTTTGTGTTCCATGTTGTGCAGTCTGCTGCTCCAACTGTTCTCTTTCAGGAATTTCCTAACCTGAGGAAATCCCATCTACCTCTGGCCAAAGTCCCTCTTCGAGAGTTGCTTTGTTGTGTCTTGCCCACAGTCTAACATACCCCAAATCCACCCATGTCCTTAAGCTCTGACAGAGTCAGATCTGGACCCAGTGAAGAACTGACTGGAGCTGAGGTTCCTGCAGTTGGATTACAGGCAATCTGACCAACCCAATTCCATTTCCCTAACCCCCTTCCTAGCTTCTTCCCAAGCTAGCCTAACCCCAGCTATTCTGGGGCTCATTCAGTCTCCACCTTTCACTTCGTCTCTTCGCCAGCTGGTCTCCTCATGGAGATACAGAACCACGGCTTAGAAAGACTTCGCACTCACTTCACAAATCCGGACTGTCCAGTCTGTGTCACACACACACACCAATCACGCTCCTGGACTCTCCTTCCACCTTCCCCATACACCATTCTCACAATATTCCAGATATTTTTGTGCACGAAAAGGTGATAGGTTTATTTCCACAGTTTTCAGGGGGCCTTTATCCTGTTTTCCCCTCTTCTCTTTCTTTAATTGATCCCTTGTTGTCCCTGGGGTGTCAACCTGCAAATCGCTGATGACACCAGAAGCAGCCAATCGAGCTGCCAAAATTGGCAGGGCACGCCTCTCACCTGAAATCTGCTAGGGCCACAGAGACGAGGTTTTCATCCTGGACAAGTCCCCAGTTGTCAAAAATGATGCCTCACTTTTTAAAATTTTAAAAGGTTTACTGAAGCACAACAAGGGACTGAATAAGGAAAAAGGGACAGCGCTGCTTAGCTGCAGCCAGAGGAACACTGCCCATACCCATAACAATCCTTATATATGCTGTTGGCAAGCCAAACCCCTGGCAAGCCAACCCCCTTGTAAGCCAACCACCCCCACACTTGTGTATATGTCACTCTTCCAACCCTTCTCCTCCTTCATCCCGTCTTTCAGAGTCTGTGCAGTCCTTCATGCTTCTGCTTTCCCCATAGTTGGAAATCAACTTTCAACATTACAAAATTCAGATAAAAAACACCAGATCTTAACAGAACTTCTTTCAACTTTATAATGTACATTTAACATTCACAAGAGCCAACATCCCACTATCCATTTATTACGAAGTGATTGCACAGCAGCTCCATGTTTGCTATGTGCCTCTCCTGGTTTAGGGCAAATTTGGGAGAAAACCTCCAAAGGGGTTCCTCTTGAACGCAGATTCAAGCAGTCCCTCCCCTATCTGTTTCAGGAAAATATTTCCTTGGAGAAAAGTGGAAAAAGTGGAAAAAACCTGTTTAACAGGCAAAACATTCACCAGCACAAAAAAAAATTAACAATATTAAACAATAAAACCACTCACCACTCCAAAGAGATGACAAACTCAGAAAGTCCCCTTCCTGGGTTGCAGCTCAGCCCACTCAGTTTCTTATCACTCCCTCCAGTGCTGGGAAAAGCTGCAGCCCAGGCCAGGTCCCAGTGGCCACAAGTCTGAGCTCCCAGTGCTTTTCTGGGTTTTCAAACAGTTCCAAGAAAAAGAAAAACCACAGTCCAGGGAACTTCTCTGCCTCACCTAGTTAAAACTAACTAAAAAGCAAAGGAGAGGTCTCTCCTGCCGTCTGTCCGTTCTGTAGACAACACAGTCCAAGAGAAGAATGTGAGGGAGCAAATGTAGTTTCTGATAACAAACTCCATGCTTCTTCTTTCCCCCCGCTTAGCTCTATGAACCATGCAAAACTTATTTCTGGGCTAAACAGATGAACGGGGATACAAGCATCATAAGTCACGCCAGGACAGTTGCCTTACTAGCAGATTGGATACTTCCTAGTCCTAAATGCAAAACAACTCTCCGGTGTTTTAATTTGAAAAATCTAGAGAGACAGTGAAGTCTTAGAACCTGCATGCATAGATAGACTCACTGGTGCCTATTTGCTAGAGAAATTGGATGAAAAGTCTTTATTCAAAGTCAACCTATCTACTTGAAGGGTACGGAGATTATGTATAAACCTTGACCAGTTGTACTTTTTTCTGCAATCGTTTTAATACACATCATCTCCATGATGACATTTCTAAGTCTCCACAACCTCTAAAAGGTTTATCTTTATGCACTATATTTTTCTTAGACAGGTGGTCAACAAAGTCTCAGAGGAGATAAATTACATACTTCATACCATCTGAGAAACCTGGAGCAAGGCAAGACTTTGCACATCATCCTTCTCAAGCCCCTCATATGCCTGTTTTCAGATAATCAGAAATAAAACATATACAAAGAGCAAATTGCCCAGAGCAATTGTTTTCTGTCTACAAAGTAGATTGTGCATGTGAATATCACCAGGTGCTGTTGACAGTACAGAAGCTCCCTCATCATTGCTGTGGCAGATGAGGCTGTGCACTCTTTGGTTTCAGATATGTAAACCACTTGCTTAGTACAAAGTGGATGTATTTTCTCCAATGCAAATAAAACAATTTCAACTTCCCTTCAATGACCTTACGGATTTGAAAAATCAAAGTGACCCATTAAGGAAACTAAATGATCTTTAAAAGGCTAATCTACTCGGCTCTGCTTTCCTGGAATTTAAGGAAGGGAGGTAAACAACAGAATTCTCTTTTCTAGCCATGACATGAAAGTATATAAAATGAGAGAAACTAAAATAGTTGCCAACTCTCACAAGATGAAACGTAAGAAGAGTGTCAGATTACTAATGTGTTGCTTCAGGGACAGAAGGATTATGTTTCTGTGGTTGACAAAATTGTCTCTAGTTGGACAGATTGTGTCATCCACATTAATGGGAGCATTACTAGATTAATTACTGAAGTCTACAAAGTAGTCAGTGACACTACTGTCTAAACATATTCAATGTGGAGTATGACATTTAAATCAGGGAGGAAAGAACCTGTAAGACTTCAAAGGCTGCAAATCTTTCCAGCTATTTTGGAAATACCAGTTTTCCCCATATGTCATACCATCACATTCTTCCTAACAGAAAGTCTGGTTGCAGTCCAGTTACCTGTGTAGCTGTAGAGTTACCTCTGTAGTAGGAGTAGCAAGGGACGAACTGATTGCAACTGTTTTTATCTAGTGCAAGCAATGGTCCAAAAAACTTTAGCAAAGTTCCTGTATGTGTAGTATCAAGGCATTTCAGAAGATGCTTCAGTTGAATTTTAAAATTAACCTGCAATATTTAATAGCTCTCCTGCTTTCCTAAATTTTCCTAAGTATTATTTGATTTCTACAATTAAAAAAAAAGTCTCAGTAAAATAATACAGTTTGGCAAAATCAAGGCAATTTTACTTTGCTTCCTTTATTTTTCTGTCTTGCTTTTAGAGTTCAAAAAATTCCAGCCAAACCTACCATTTTTGCTCCAATAAAAAAAAAAACCAAACTGTTTATAAAAAGGCTTTTTCAAGAAGAGGCCTCTGTCAGCCTTTGCACAGATATTAGATCATTCCATTGTACACAGCTCTCCCCCTTAAATTTTCAGCTTGTAAAAATCTGCTGAAAACAGAGGTCAGAACCACTGATGAAGGGAGCAGTTTGTGTAACAATAACAAGGTGTGGGACTAGCAAAGTGCTTATCATTTTTTGAGAGTGACAGTATGCTTTTTTAGTAGCCATTAATCCAACCTTTGCAGGTAAAGCAGAATATACTGTCAACAATTACAATTCTGTTAGCATAAAATACCATCATGTACCCCTTAGGTGCCATACTGACCAAGTCATTAATATTCACTGACACTGTCAGCCAGTTTTCTCTGTTGAGAGATAACTAGTTGGAGACAGCAGCACTTGGGAAGGAACAGACAATGAGGATTATGCATTAGCTGTTCAACTGCAAGCAGCCTTCCCTCAAATAAGTGAAGATGTAAACACATACTCCAGAGCTGCCATCCTGTAAGGAAGGTGCTGCTGCCAATTCAAGCTGCTACACAGTTTTGAAGATAAAGGAAGACGTAGCCCCAAACAAGACCAATTGCTACCTGAAGTAATCTAGCTGCAAACACCACACACCTGTTTGCTACCTTGATTCCTCTGAACAAAAACAAGTCGTGATGCAGCCTGAGCTCAGTGACCTTGCTAGCTAAGCCCCACATAAGAACATGAATGCAACATCAGCGGTCCAGAAAGTCCTTCAGGCTCAATTTAAATTTTATCACAGCCATGATTTAAAAACATCATTTGCTTTAATCAGTGTAATTGTCAGAGTGCAAGTGCACAGGCAGGGGTGAGTAATGCTGGTATGAAAAATACAGTGTAGAAGATGGAAAATCTTTTAAGTGTTTCAAAACACTTTGCTGACACTCACCAATGCCTAGGTGCTGCGTTTTTCTTTTTGCAACAAATTTTCTTCCTAGTCTTTGCAACCATTTTTTATGGTTTTCCAAGAAAGAAAAGGACCTAAGTCAATGTTTTGAATCATGAAGCCCAGTTTCAGGACTTCTATAAATGGGTACCACTGATACTAACAGAATTTTTTCTGGTTTTCCCAGTTATGTATCTCTATAAACACAAAAAAAATTATATTCTGGAGCTGTTTTCCTTTTATTTTTGCACAGCCATTAATACATTTTTTTCTTTTATTCTTTTTTGTTGTTGTTTCATTTTGTTTTATTTTGGTTTTTTGGGAGTTTTTTGTTTTGTTCTTTGTTTCATAGCTGCCAAGTCTTGCACAGTTCTATGTGTGAATTTATGTAAATTTCAGAATGTGCTAATTCACATAGTTGCAAATTGGCAAGTGATTGGCAAGCATGCAAATGAGCTAATTTAGCCATTTTCCTCTTTTGTTAAAATGTAGTTTAGTATCAGTACACCCTTCTCCAAGTTATGGGAATGAGGAGAATGTAATGCAACCACGTGGGTCTTGTAGTGGTTTGGCTTGGTGTAACCATGTGCCCTCAGTATGGGAAGAATGCTAAAAAAACAGCATAGGCTGCTAATGCACTAGAAAGATTCCATATGTGGTAGGAAGACATCAGGGGAGTACTTAGAACAGCTGCAGATGTATCAGCAATAAATGGGTGTGGATGTGATCATGTTTAGAGTGGTCAACAGCTGAGATGTCTGAGGGTGCAAGGCAATTCTGGCTGTGAGGGGAGCTAAAGAGCTGCTTTCATTGCAAGGGGGCAGCAGTTCGGAATATAGTTGATGACCCCAGATGAGGTATAGATGGTCTGACAGGGGAAGGGTATGGATCAGAAGGTATGGTGATAAAAGCACCTCTTGATTCTTCTGGTAGAACCTAACATTTTGCTCTAAGATGGGCAAGCAGGAAATGGAGTAGGAGTGGATATGTCTTAACACCCAGGCTCCCACTTGGCTGGTGTTTCTCCGAACTAAGTAGCTCCTTTGGCACCCATCTCTCGAGAGCTCCTGGAAGTAGCTCCTATAACCTGAAAATTGCAGGTCACAGTGAGGGTATGACATAGCTGCTACATGGAGGGGGGAGCCATGCCAAATGTTTGGTGGTAGGCAACTCCCTTAATTTTCCCTCTTACCAAGAGTAACTTACTGCTTTTTCATGAAGGGAAGTGTCTCAGGAGAAAATGCTACTCTCCAGTTTTTCCACTAGTCACAGCAGAGAAAAGCTGGGTGCAAAATGTGTGCTGCTGAACTAAGTTACACCAGAATGCCCAAGGTTTAGGGCAACTTCTGATCTTCTCCCTCTATTTCCCTGACCCAGAAAACACTTGAAGCCCTTGAACATTATCTGCTAAATCATGCTTTACACATTAAGAAGTTCCCAATGACTGCTAATTCCAGCCAGCACCATTTGTGTCACTTTATCTCAAAACTAGCATGTTTGTAGACAGTTATACCACATCTGAAAGTGAGATGCCTGGTAATTTTGGGTGAAAAATCCAGCAGAGAATAAAAGCAAAAGGTTAAACAAACCAGGATCAAGAAACCAAACAGGAAAGAAAAAAAGCCAGAGAAAGTGTACAGTTTAAATAATCTAGGGCAGCTTGCCCTAGAATTACCTAAATTAGCTTCATTACCTTCTTTCATATGGAAATAGTGTATGAACAGTAATCTTTCTGCGGCACTCAGATAGTTAAATCCACACAATTTGCTTTTTGAAGCTTGGATTTTGCTGACTTTATTTCAAGCAATCAAAAGTATCTAATTTGCATTTACATTCACATTAGTGGTCCATATGTTAGCCCTGTTTAAAAGCTATATGCTGCATTCATTATGAAATACTTGGCTTCTTAGCTTTATCCTTTTGCTTTGAAATTATTATGATAATATTGCAACCCTACTTTTTAAGCTATTTTCACATACAAGGAGTTTTGTGTGATTTGGTTCTTTTTCAAAGTATTCCAAGGGAAGGGCTTTTAAAATTTTGTTTACAGTGTTATATGGGAACTTGCAAATTGGCAAAATCTCCCTCTGCCATCATTTAACACAACCATGTATTATTCCTTCTACCTAAAATTTCATTAAAATAGCAGGAGTTTGGTTGATCTCTGCATAAAATTTCAGACCACATACAACATCATTAGTGCCCTTCACAGCTCATCATGCTATTCACTGGACTAAATCAGTATTTCATAATGATAAAATTTAGCTTCATTACATTATTGCTCTTAAGTTTCTTTTTCATTATTGAACACAGAGTAAGGCATTTGCTTTTGAAGGAGTTTGTAATCCAAATGCAATAAAAGTAAACTCACAGAACTAAAAAACCTGAGTCATTATCAGATGAAATACCCTGCCTATGGTCACATAAAGACTGACAGACACAAAAATTAAATCAAGGTCTTCCAGGATGTCCTGCTCTGCCTAGGATAGAAAACCACCTACCATATACTCTTACTTGTCTCATCAGATCATTACTTTTCAGTACTTGCTATCATACATGCATTAATACCATCACCAAAGTTTTATTTCCAGAATAATGTTTTTATTCACTGGCTTCAATATTGAACATCTAATGCTCATGGTTTGAGACACAAACCCTATTTCTTTCCATTGAAAATACTGATAGGTGATTTCCCCTTGGAGACTGATCCTCATACCCCTGAAAACTTGAAAGATAAACTCCTTTCTCACCTGCATGTTCACTGTGGCTTCTGACATTTGGAAAATCCTTCCCCCTTCCTCCAGAGAGCCTTTGGAAGCTCTCTTGACATCCTAGAAGGTGAAAAATAATGAGTTTTCTGCTATAGAATGAACATCACAAAAGGGTATCTGTTGAGTATGAGACAAATAACCTGAAGTAAACACCTCAAAAGAAAGACAAATGAACAACAATAAAACTCCATTAAAAATCTAGTAATAATTTAAAAATATTAAATACANACATGAAATATAAAATACCCAATTATGAAACTTGTGATACATAAAGGATTGGAAAATCACCACAGTGCATTTCTGCTCATTGTGGGCACATCTCTGCATGTAACTATTTGAAATAAAGAGAAAATACTGCTTTTTATCAGTAGACTACTTCTCTGCCTTTTTTTTTTCTGAGAAAAAAATCCTTTACAATTCCTTTACATTTTGAAAAAAAAAAANTTCCAGAATAATGTTTTTATTCACTGGCTTCAATATTGAACATCTAATGCTCATGGTTTGAGACACAAACCCTATTTCTTTCCATTGAAAATACTGATAGGTGATTTCCCCTTGGAGACTGATCCTCATACCCCTGAAAACTTGAAAGATAAACTCCTTTCTCACCTGCATGTTCACTGTGGCTTCTGACATTTGGAAAATCCTTCCCCCTTCCTCCAGAGAGCCTTTGGAAGCTCTCTTGACATCCTAGAAGGTGAAAAATAATGAGTTTTCTGCTATAGAATGAACATCACAAAAGGGTATCTGTTGAGTATGAGACAAATAACCTGAAGTAAACACCTCAAAAGAAAGACAAATGAACAACAATAAAACTCCATTAAAAATCTAGTAATAATTTAAAAATATGTATCCTTCATTGGTCTTGAATCTTTACATGAAATCTGCTTAAGAATGAGTTTATTGGATGGGTGAAAGAGAAGCAAAAAGTTGATTAAACTGTTTCTGAGGTGGGGAAATTAAAATTATTAGGTTTCTCAAACCTAATGAGAGCAAGAGCTTACTTGAGTCAATTTCAACCTGACACCATTAACAAATTTACATAGTACTCCTGAGAATTAATTGTTGTTAATGGTCAAACTCATTTACAATTACTTCTCAAGTACAAGGCCTGCATCTTTCATAATAACAGTTGTATATGGGAAGAGCATGAATAGAAGCCATTGGGTTATGATGGCACCCATCAGGAAATCAGAAATTCAAGGAATAAGCTTCAAATCCCACCTGGTTATGGAGAAATTTGAGAAGAGACCTTGAGTATCCCATTAGGGAAGGGAAGGGAAGGGAAGGGGATACATGAAATATAAAATACCCAATTATGAAACTTGTGATACATAAAGGATTGGAAAATCACCACAGTGCATTTCTGCTCATTGTGGGCACATCTCTGCATGTAACTATTTGAAATAAAGAGAAAATACTGCTTTTTATCAGTAGACTACTTCTCTGCCTTTTTTTTTTCTGAGAAAAAAATCCTTTACAATTCCTTTACATTTTGAAAAAAAAAAACTGTACAATGCCTGAATAGTACAATATTATATGATAAATTATAATTCACTTTCTAGAGGTCTCTGAGCTAGGTAATCACAAATAATGATCAACTCACAACTTGTGAGTTTTTCAACAGTTCTTTTTATGGTATAAGTTTTAAGCACATCATGCCAGTTTTAAGTAAAAAAAAATCTTGGATTAACTCAATGTGCATAATAAATTGACTGACCTCTTCATAAATGCAAAGAAATTTAGGTCAGTACATTGAGTTCTCCCCTCCTCCAAAAGCCCAACAGTTTAGACAGTATAGGCAGAACGCCAAAACAACACTGATTCAGTGCAGTCCAGTTGCAGTTGTGGGTCTGTTGGTCCAGTTTTCTGGACAGGTCTAAGTGAAACCTGGTAAAAAAACCCATTGGACTGAGTATTTGCTGTGGGTGAACTCATGCTTTTCTTCTAGCATGTGCTTGAAATTCTCATATGAAATAAAAAATTAAGTAAAAGATGAAATAAAAATTGAAACTTTAGTGTTTTGGTGCGGGGGGAGGAGAACAGAAAGCCGAAACAGTCTTCCTTTCACTCTACGTCATTTACTGGCTCTATGCAATTGTCTTAGACAGAGGCAATGCCAATATACAGGTAGAAAAACAACGAATATTTAAGTTAGGGGAACCACTCAAGGTAAAAACAAAAAGTAATTCAGACATAGGTGTGTTGGAGGAGGCAGGAGAAAGATAAGCGAATGGAAATGAGCATGTAAATTAATCTTCACTAACATTGAAGTCATGTACAGATCCAAACTTTCAGTGTTTCATTTGTTTGGCAACTGAGTTATCTCAGCTACAGATGTTAAACCAGCTCTGGCCATAAAAACCTGAAAATAACTTCCAAAAAAATTCCATATTTGGCCTTCAATGAGCCTTAAAAAAAATTAATATAACTCTTTTAATTCTCTATGCCACTGTGTGCACACACTGATTTACTCCTTTGAAGTGTAAATACTAATGCTTTTTTCCCCCTCTAGGGTATTTCCAGTTATGAAGAAATCAAAAAGAACAGATTACTGGCTGAAATAGTGTTAGCATGAAAGTAAGGTGGATGCTCCAAATTTGGAGTGTCTCAAAGTAATTCCCACATTGCTGTTTTCTTGCCATTTTAAGCCACTAAAATGTGATCACAGTTATTAGGACCCAACTGTATGCTGGTAAACTGCTTTGGATAGTCCAGAGTTTTCTGTGATTGACTGAGTATCCTCTTGACCTCGAAAAGTTTGATTCTTTATTGTTAATTTTCTATATCATATATGCTATCGTCAGCTGCCTTGAGACACATTTCATCAAAACAACACAAACATCTGCATTTGCCTTGTGAATAATGTAAAGGGCATACATAAAGTAGAGCCTTCTCCATTCCCAGCCCTTAACTAAGATTATGCTGCTTTCTTCCATACTTCCCTCATCAAATTTCAGAAGATAACAGCACTATAAGCACCTATCCCCCATGCTGTTCTCCTATCTTACGAATCCAGCTACATGATTCTCCACTGATCAATGAGCACATCACGAGTCACTTTGTTGACAGGTAATAAATATGTTGATTAGGAGTGTTAATGATTAAAAAGGTCCAGTCCTGCTCCTGTTTCTGGCAATCTCTTCACAATTAGGCAGAGCTAAAACTGACTGTGAAAAGAGAGATTGTGTGGCAGATCCTACATTTTCTGCTAATAATTCCATGTAGTTTCATACTTTCAGTTTCAGGTCTCAAATGTTCTCCCCATTTCTCTTCTACTCAGTGTGGAGAGTGTGAAGCGTGCTGTGATCTCATTGAAAGTACATAGCCATAAATATATAGACAAATCTGGCCCGTAGGTTTTAAAGGCTATCTTTATAGTATGGGAGAGCTAGATCCACATTTCAATGGTTCCTTTCTCCATAAAGCAATGAGACAAAAAGTAACGGCACTTATATATATATGTACTACTACATTACATCAGAATTTACATGAAATAGCACTTTAATGCAGAACTAAACTACACTCTCAGCATGGTACTCAGCAGCATCAGAGTGCATGGAACTCATGTGGAAAAAAACTGAGTCCCATAAGCTCTGATCTAGTGTAACTCTTTCATATAAGCACAGAGCACATCAAATACAGGTCTGTAGTTAAACTCTTTTTCCAGGAGTGGCTAAGTGTGATGGCATGTATACACATTTTCCACTGGAACTGTGTACCTTGCATAGGCTTCCTCATTACCTGGAATCATTCTTCTGTTGCTGTTGACAACTTTTGAACCAGTTTAAGCCACCAAATCAAACAATCGTTGTTACAAAGTTGTACTATGGAACCTAATCACAGCATACAGATGTTCTGTATGCCTAATAACTAGAGGAGAGGCTTGGCTACAGAGAGACAGTCCCTGACATGAACACAAGCAGGTAGCTATTGGTCAATAGTTGGGAGGTAACCAATCAGAGTAAAATGCAGAGTCTTCTGAATAGCCTATAAAAAGAGCTGGGTATATAAATAAACTGTCTCTGCTGCATGAAAACCCTTATGTGTGCCATCTCTCTGTCTCCAACGCACTGTGACAGGTGGTGACACGTGAACAAAAGAAACAAGCCACAAGAAAATGAACAAGACAAAACAGCAGAGAGCCACAGCCCCCAGCTGTGAGAAAAAAGTCAGGGCAACAGATGTAGTCAGAGCTGTAGAATGCAGCCAGAACCAGAGACATAACCAGAGCTGTGAGAAAAGGACAGCCAAAGAGCTGTGTGAAACAGAAGCTGGAAAAGCCGGTAAAGCTAGAAATCCAGACGGCATAAGAGCTGAAAAATAGAAGACAACTCCATAGAAGAAATAGGCAGATTTACCTCCATAAAAGATCAACCAGTCATTAATGATAAAAACAGGATGCAGACTCCCAGTACTAAAGTGATTTCAGCTTTATTGAAAAAGGCCTAAAGTATGGGGGTCCCAAGTCCAATAAGCGTGTTCCCGGTCAGCGACGAGCAGGAGGATGCTACAGAGCCGGCGCTGGGTCTTCTTCCTTGTGGTAGGGATGTTCCTGGTGTCTGATGTCAAAGGCACACTTTGCTGGCCTGGATGTCCCCTTTTTATACCGTTTTTTGTCCTTTTGGATTGGTTCCCATTTGGATCCTTCACTTGCATGAAGGTGCAGGTGTTGATTGGTCCACATTCCGTCTGGGTTAACTGGGTTTTGTTTGGGGGGCAGAAATGCCCTTTCTCTTAGGTGAAATATGGTAACTTCATTTCATAACCATATTTCTTGTAACTACAATTTTAAACCCATTTTACAGTACAATAACTAAACCTTTTAATAGTATATGCTAAACAATTATTAACTATTTCACAAGTGTCTAACCTATTTTTAATAATTAAGGTATGAACTTTTCTTTACTTCAACAAGGAGTAAAGTATAAGCAATAAGCTCTGAAAGTCACTATGGACATTATAAAACTCTTAATGTTTATCTCAAACTAGCTGGGGCAGTTAGAAGCCAAACAGGATGCAGAAACGGCAAGAGAGATGCTGTCCATACCACAGCTGAAAAAGCCATCTTTAGGCTCCATGCCCCATACCGCAGGTAATGCACCACGGACACAGCCCGCAGAAAAACCCCAACATGGCGGACACCATGTGCTTTGGACACAGCTCACCCAAGATGGTGGTCAGCACATGATGCCTGAGTCACTCACCCAAGATGGCAGTTGCCACATGGCACTGGAGACACTTGTTCAAGATGGCAGAGCACGGGTGGCAGCCTGGGGGAGGAGAGATGCCGTGCCAAATATGTGGAGGCAGTGGCCGAAATCACCCCCGCACTGGCACCCAGCACTCCATCCAGTATGCCCACCAGATCCCGGAAGCATAACAGTGCCAAAAACCAGAAAAAAAGACGGCAGCACTGCCGCCAATGCCCAGGGCTGTAGACTGCTGTGTTCTTAGTCAAGACTTGAGAAACCTGGGAAGCACCGAGGCAGCCAGCACTTCAGCCAGCACCCAAAGAACTGGGGAGCCCTACCAGCCACAGACAGCCGCGGGGACCTGTGAAGTGGAGTCGAGTCGCCCTATGCTATGCAGCCTCAGCTGGGGCCAGGCTGTGGCAGCTGGCTGGGGCCTGCAGGGACAGAGGTGCTGTGCTGAACATGCGGCAGGGGAGAGGGGGCAGCTAGAAAGGGAACAGCCGTTCTTCGGGCTCCCCAGCCCCGCACTGCCAGCACGCCACTGTGTCAGGGCTGGAGTCCTCCCCCACGAGCACCAGAAGCCCCTGCAGCACCCGGCTGCATGGCATCCACCACCGTGCCTGTGGGACCCAACACACTCACCCGCAGCAACACTGCACTTCCCAGGAAACCCAGAAGGGCGCTGAGTCACAGAGACCAAGCGACTCCCAAACCCAGGGGCTTCAGCAGGAACCCACTAAGCCCTAGAACCATCCCAGTGCTGTGCCCCACACACAGCCCGCAACTCCCTAGCACCAGCACCTCCCGCAATGACTTGAAAACTCCAGAGCTCAACATAACACTCTGCCAACTCCCACTGCGCCGAAAGTCGCCACCCACCCCGGGGGAGGGAGGTTTCCCAAGCACCTTTTTCCTGCCCTGAGGCCAGGGATGGGGCGTGGGAGAAGCCCATGCAGTCTGGGAGCAGCGGCGAGGGCAGGGGGGGAGGAGGTGTGTGGGGGCGTGGTGCCATAGGGGCGGCTCTGATGCGTGCCCCTTCCACATCGTCTACAGCCGGCAAAAGGTCTCCTGCAGACTCTTGCAAACTAACACTAAAATCTAGTAACTAAAACCACTAAAACCTAAAAACACTAAAAACTAGTAACCACTAAAACAAGTAACCACTTCCCTAATATAGAAAAAGTTACCACTGACATAAAAACCCTAACCGTCTCTCATCTTAAAGCAAAACACTAAAAATGCATAAACTCTTCTGTTAAACGTGCGGTTCTTAAAATATAATAGCCTAAACGTTTCCATGAACTCCACAGATTCAAATTAACAAGTTTCAGTAGCAGAGTTTTCTAACTAAGTACTTGTGTCCTATCACTTCTGTTTACAATGTCTATAAAATAATTTTCAGGCTAAAAATCACTAACAACTACCTTTCATATTTGTGCATAGCTAATACCTTCATACCAACTCACCACAACCAAACATATTAACACAGGTAAAGTGTGCCTTTGACAAACAGAGATGGGGAATGCATATATTTCCACAGATGCCGGTATTCAATGGGTAACAACCTCTGCATCAGCTATAAACTTTTGGAATAACAACTGACCTGGAATTTCACCTAGACCTCAAAAATCAGACACTTTAAAAACATTAAATACTACCCCTAACAGCTTTTAATGTTACCTCTGACAGTTTTTAAGTTAATTTGTTTGTAACGTTCAAGGTATAAGTTGTAAATTTCAACTAATTAACCTGCAGCATGCACCTGGTAGCATTGTACTTAAATAGCTCCTAGACATGACAGTAAAAAACTGATAGAACACACCAACAGCTAGAAAGATTGAGTATAGTAAAACGTTTTAATTTTTAATACAGAAAAGGCAGATTTATCACAGAATACAGATTATCTGTATGCCTGATAAGAATAGGAGGAGCTTGGCTACAGAGAGCCAGTCTCTGACATGAACACAAACAGGTAGCTATTGGTCAATAGTTGGGTGGTAACCAATCAGAGTTGAACACAGAGTCTTTCGAATAGCCTAAAAAAAGAGCTGGGTACACGAATAAACTCTCTCAACTGCATGAAAACCCTTATGTGTGCCATCTCTCTGTCTCCAACACACCGCGACAGAACCTGTAATCCTGTCAGCCACTATAACAAGTGTCAGAATAGGAAATGTATCTACTGATGATTAGTAGGTAAAATGAAGCCAAGCAACTCATAATAGCTTTTAATGTGCTTCAATTCTAGGAAGTCCAAATTTAGCTTGAAATCATCTTCACATCCTCATCTTTCTTGAGCTTGAACTCTTTTAGACAAAGGGCAGAGTCTGAATTCTGGTGCCAACAGAGGACTAATGTCAAAGTTGAGAGTAAATTCATCACAGTACTGGGTGCTTTGGATGAGACAGTTGATTGCCTGACTGACCTGCAGTGTGGTAAACTGTGTCAGAAGGAAAATGTCACTTAGGAATTCTCCACTAGTCACAATGTGTCTCAGGCTCTCCCTTGACAAGTACCCTCCATCTACATCACCTTTCTTACAGAAGGGCCTAGGAAACCTTTGAAGGATTTCTGTGACCAGAGTCACAGTTGAAGCAGCTTGGACTAGATATTTCATATGAGACAGGAGAAGTGTAAAGTGGGATGGAGAATGTAAAGTCTTGACTTGTTAGGTCACATGTGGGGGGAGAAGGCAGGAGACAAAGACCACTCATCCCTGAGTTCATGTTGCAACAGAGAGATTTTATTTCCCAAGCTCCCCTTATATAGTGCATTTGAAAGACCCGGTCTGGATGCTCTCATTGCTTTGAACTCCATGCCCCTTCAGGTTCTGGCCAGTGGGATGCTTGCCGTCTTGGGAGATATTTGATTTGCCAAGACCCCTGTCAATCATGGTAACATTGACTCTTAATTTTGCAGATCCTTACTTGGTATTTTAACAACATACATAGATTTGGATCTTTTAGGTATTTATAGCATAAAACAATTCTGTCATCACATCAAATTGTATAATAGATGTGTATTATAATAGACAGTCCTCAGCTCACATTCAAATAAATAAACATTGACTTAATATAATTTTTTCTCTTACCATATCAGAATATTGTGTAGTTAAGTCATCTCACTGGTAATGTGTACAGATGGCTTAATTTTCTGTAAAACACACTAAAGCTCCATTGATTTTAGAGGGTACTACTAATCTATTTAAAGTTAAACCCACAATGGATAGATTTTTGTCTCGAAAAAGATTTCTCTCTTTAATAGACTACCATTTCTTAAATGTTTGGGGAGATAAAAGAATTTGTCATTTAGAATTGTTAGTCACTTTAAAAAAAACCCAAACAGCTTAATAAAAAATAACCTCAACCCTGCGGCCATTAAGAAATAAGGCTAACACATGGTCTCTCTACCTCTTGATAATCTTTCACTGTGAAACATTTCTGTCAGACAGAACCCATTACTGAGAGCAAAAGCAAAGCTTAGTCTTCTTTCCAACACTGCTGTATATTTCTACACTTCCATATTACGCTAAAAGAAAAAGAAAAAGGAAAAATAATATATAACCAGCTGAAGTGAATTACAAGATGTTGCATGAAAGTTTACAGCTTTCTCATGAAGTGAAATTTAACATCTTCAGAACCTGTACACTGAGTTAATTTTCTATTTTTATTGTTTTTCAGCTTAAAAAAAATGCCAGTTAAGTCTAATTAAGATGTTGTGCAGTTGGCTTCTATAGTTACTCCAAATACTTCATGGTAAGTTCAAGCAAAGAGAGGGAGTTCAGTAGTTTGGTTTTGTTTTGTCTTTTTTTTTGTTTTGGTTTTGTTTTTGCTTTTTTTTCCCCTGGAGTAATAGTTTCTTCAGACTAGTAGAAACAATTGTCATGGTAGTGCTTCCCAGCAAATAAAAACATAACCTGAAGTCATCCTATATTTCATTTTCAGTCCAGCAGTTTTAAAGAGCCTTTTTCTTTTCTAGCAAATGTACAGTAAGTTGAAAACAGTCCAAGGTGGGGTAACATCAAGCAGACAGAGGCAAACAAGGCAAAATGAAGAGGAACTTCTCCTAGTCTGGAGAAGTTATTCCTCTCATGCTCAGACTTACAGAGGCAGTAATTTGTTCTATCACTCAGAGTTGTAACTATAATATAATCCCAGCCACTGTAATTACGTTATTGCCACACCTGTAATAATTGCAATGGAAGCCCATGAATGACAGACTTGTCATAAAAAACAAACCAGGGATACATGGACAGCGTTTTATATATCCAGAATATGCTGGTTGTTTGCAATTCTAGTACCCCCCCCACCCCGCCTTTTAAAATAGCACAGTGAAACTGAAAGGGTAAAGGGAATTGTGGCAAGTGTTAAAAATAGATTAGAAACTGTTGTAAAATAGTTAATAATTGTTAAGCATATACTGTTAAAAGGTTTGGTTATTGTACTGTAAAAGAGGTTAAAAGTGTAGTTACAAGAAATACAGTACTGAAGTTACTATATTTCACCTAAGGAGAGTGCACCCTCATCCCCCCCAAACAAAAACCAGTCAACCTGGGTGGAACGTGGACCAATCAACACCTGCACCTTCATGCAAATGAAGGATCCAAATGGAACCAATCCAAAAGGACAAAAAACTGTATAAAAAGGGGACATCCAGGCCAGCAAAGTGTGCCATTCGACATTAGACATTGGGAACATCCCTGCCACAAAGAAGACGATCCAACACCGCATCCTCCTGCTCGTCGCTGACCGGGAATGTGCCTGTCCTACCCGCGGACCCGGGACCTCCATGCTTTAGGCCTTTTTCAATAAAGCTGAAATCACTTTAGTACTGGGAGTGCGCATCCCATTTTTATCAGCTGGGAGCTCCATCTGACATACAACCTCACAGAACCAGGACTGGAGGACAGGACAGCCACCTGTCCTCCCCAGATCCATGGGGAGACCTTGGTCGGTATCCGGGCAAAAGGGCCTGAGGCACAGAGCAGCAAGACATGAGCTTGTATCACCCATCCACGGGCAGGGGGAGGGGGCGAGTGTGTGTGTGAGCGCTTGAGACAGGGCCCGCAGCTCAGCAGCTCAGAGCTCTGAGGTGAGTGGGACCTTCTAGCACCACGTTTCTGAAATTTCCTGTGAGGGGACCGGCTGGGAATGAAGGAAAGCAAAGTATGAAAGAACGAGTGAGGCCCCCCTCCTTGTTCAGTCAGGGCACCTAGGCAGGCTCTGTTAAAGCCTGGCAAGCCACTGTCCCCTGGGTGTGTAGGGGGGGTGGTGAAGGTGTTCGTGACATGCAAATAAGCCTCAGTTTCTCGGGCAAGTAAGAGCTGTGGTCAGAGAGTGAGTCACACGAGATTAGCCTCACAGGTGAACTGGTGGATGCACCAGCACCAGAGGTGACCATACCGGGGTCCTTCCCCAAAGGCCTGGCGGTACTTGGGGCCTGGAGAGGCCGATCCCCAAGGCAAGAGGGGCCACAGTATCGTAGGACCTTTATAAGCACTGCTGCTGTGAGAAGTGGTCATACGGCCCATTCCTCAGGGTATGAGGGTGGGAAGTCCGGCTTGGGCAAGGTGCAGAGGTTTGAACCCCTGACCCCGAGGGTATCTCTAGGGAAGCGGGATATCCAAGCCTCAGGGGAGGCGGAAGGGGTCAGGGTGGGGGCCTACACGGACCAGTGATTGTCTGGCAACAGGGGTCCGCTTTGTCTACATCTAAGAGGTTTGCTAACATTTCCTTCCTCTGTTCAATAAAAGAAAAGGGAAATTAGAGGGGGTGCTGAATCTAGGTCTTTGGCCAACCTAGCGTATTAGTATTCAGGGCTCTGAAGTGTCAGAAAAGGTACCCAGATAGTCCAGGTGGGCGAGGCACTAGTAGCCAAAACTCTGCTAAGCAGAAGCCCAGAAGTGTGAGTGAACAGGCCTGATAATATGTGTGGATGTGTGAGTGAGACAAGAGTAAGTGCTTGTTAAATAAGAGTGCCAGATAAGAGTGCCTAGGGGCACCAAAGTCGATTGTTGAGGGCAAGGATACCTGTTGCATAAACAGAAAGAGATTGAAAGAAGAACTTTTCTCCCTGTTAAAAATGAGATGGGGGTAAGACAGAACTTTTTAAAAGTTAGTGTTACCCTAGCAGGTTTTTTTTTTCCGACGCAAAAGCTTATAGTAACTGAAAGTCACTGTTATAAATGCTGCAAGCCAATTTGTTAATTATTAAGAAATAATTTTAATTTGATAATCAAAAATAGTCTATCACTAAAAAGCCACAATTTAAGGAACAGTGTCGAGCCCGGGCGTCGGCACTGGGTGAACTCTGATCCGGCCTCTGTGGCATCAGATTCCCTCTGTTCACACTAGCGTGCAGGTCTGCGTGGTTTTTATACAGTTTATTTAGCCCGAGGCCGAGATTATTCAGTTTCTTTCAGACTCTGCATATTCATGTTGTCTGTCTTTCTCTGTATCGGCTCGGGCAATGGTGTTCCCGTAAGTCCATGAATTTTGATGAAGTTATCTGGAGCCAGGAGTGGAGTGAGAATGTTCCTGATGACCCTGGTTATCTGGATCTGATATCTTGTTGGGTATTCGTCAGCTGGGGCGCACCCAGGCAGAGAGTCCATCTCCGGCTCAGCCACTTCTTTAGAATTGTTAATCAGTTTCCTCCGGGGTCATTAGTGAATGTTGCAATGTTCCCTTTTCCCCAGAGTGTCGTCATTAAGAAATATGTCTTACAAATATTTCAGTTTATACTTTATACATTACTACATACCATTCATAGGCACGAATTACTTAATTTCATATAACAGTCACCATGGGTCAGAACCACAGTAGGCACAGAGGGAAAACAAAGAAATAGAAGAAAAATATTCCTCCTGGGAGCTCTCTCGGCAATATACTAGATGACTGGAATGAATGGGAAATTACTAAAAAATTAGATAAAATCGATTCAACTCTGTGTGGAATTCTGGCCTAAGAGGAGACTACAACAGAAACCTTAGAGTGGCCCTGGTGTGGAAGCAGAGATAAGTGGTTATGTAATTTATTATACCAGCAAGTGTGTAACCAAGAAAACCCTAACCCAGAAGAAGTAGAGTATGTTACCTGCTGGGTTCAATATGTCTCAAGAGAAGGGGATTCTAAGGTATACAAACTAAAAAAAGGATAAAGAGCAGAAACCAGAGGAAAAAGATAAAGAAAATGAGAGAGTTATTCAAAAGAGGTGGGANTTCAAAAGAGGTGGGACCCCCTTGATTATACACCCCCACTACCTCTTCCTTCAAACTATCAAGCCCCCCCCCCACCTAACACCCAGCCTCCTGCTTCTCAAAACCTACCTAAATCCCCTCCTATGATCCCGCCTCTCCTCTGTCTCCTCAGACAATCTATGCCATTTTTACCCAATCCAACAACTCCACTCCCCCATATATATCTACCCCTGTACTCCTTTCCCCCGATATCCCCTACTCCCACTAACCAACAGCACACTCTGCCTGTAAGTCAGAACACAACACAGTTTTTTGAGAAAAGACCACTGGACTTATCCTTCAACTCAACAGCTCCACTCCCCCATAAATATCGACCCCGGGATTCCTTCCCCTTGCTATCCCACTACCTTCCCTAGGTGCCATGTAATTCTGCTATGCTTGCATTTTGGATCGAAAGGGAAAGCGTCTTGGTGACATCTCGCTTCAAGAACTGCACCAAGATAACAAGCTTGCCTGGAGCTTCCTTCTGAAACTTCTCTTTGCACCACACGCACTAGGCACTTGTCCTACTTTCACAACTTGCATAGAACAAGCAAATTGCCGTGCTCCTTGCAGAGTTCTTTTCATCTTGAAGTAGCAGCAAGTAGATTTACCTGTCTGTGCCATTGCAAGCACAACAGGTAGAAAAAGGCGACAAAGAAAGGCGCAGAGCAGCGAGCTGTGCAGATCGCAGTTTGTAGCCAAGTGTACAAGTCCCTCAACAGCTGGTTCCCAAGAAGAATCAGCTAAG
>VWZV01000277.1:323-28913 GCA_013397155.1 Irena cyanogastra
TGCAGGGTTTGGGATACAGAAGGGGAGGGGCAGGGCAGGGAATGGGCACTGCAGGGAATGGGCAGTGCAGGGTTTGGGATATAGCAGGGGATGGGCAGTGAAGGGATGGGGCAGTGCAGGAAATGGGCATTACAGGGAATGGCTGCTACAAGGAATGGGCAGTACAGGGTTTGGGATACAGCAGGGAATGAGCAGTGTAGGGAATGGGCACTGCAGGGAATTGGCACTGCAGGGTTTGGGATATAGCAGGGAATGGGCAGTGCAGGGTTTGGGATATAGCAGGGGATGGGCACTGCAGGGAATGAGCAGTGCAAGGAATGGGATCCCCTGTGAGATGCTGAGCTCACCCAGATGCTCTCATGAGAGAGGCGGGAGCTTGGGAAATAGCAGGGGAATAGGGTGAGGGGCAAGGAAGGGGCACTGCAGGGAAATGGGCAGTGCAGGGTTTGGGATACAGCAGGGGTGGGCCCTACAGGGGATGGGCAGTGAAGGGAACAGACAGTGCAGGGGATGGGCAGTGAAGGGGACAGACACTGCAGGGGATGGGCAGTGAAGGGAACAGACACTGCAGGGGATGGGCAGTGAAGGGAACAGACACTGCAGGAGATGGGCAGTGAAGGGGACAGACACTGCAGGGGATGGGCAGTGAAGGGGACAGACACTGCAGGGGATGGGCAGTGCACAGGATGGGTGCAGTGGGGACAGCACACCTCCACAGGTGTGCTGTGGGAGGAGTGGGTGCCCTGAGGTCAGATTCCAAGGAGGTTGGGTGGCCACAGAGCCTGGTGCCCAGGGGATGAGTGCCCAGGGGATGAGTGCCCAGGGGATGAGTGCGCAGGGGATGGGTGCCCAGGGGATGAGTGCCCAGGGGATGGGTGTCCAGGGGATGAATACCCAGGGGACAGGTGCCCAGGGGATGGGTGCCTAGGGGATGAGTACCCAGGGGATGAGTACCCAGGGGATGGGTGCCCAGGGGACGGGTGCCCAGGGGATGGGTACCCAGGGGATGGGTGTCCAAGGCATGGGTGCCCAGGGGACGGGTGCCCAGGGGATGTGTGCTGTCCCCACTCACCGCCATGCTGTGTGACAGCTGCTCAGCTGTCAGGCTCAGGGTGTAGTGCTGGGCCTCCAGCCGCCGGCACTGCGTCTGCAGCACCTGGCGCTCCAGGTTTTGTTCTGCAACATGCAAAGGACAAGGGCTGAGCACCGGCTCCTCCAGCTCTGTGCACCACCCACAGAGGGTGCCAGCCCTGCTCGAGGCTCTGCCCAGCCAGCAGTGATTGCCCCCAGCATCTCAGAGCATTCCCAACCCTGCCACTGCCTGTGGGGAACCTTTAGATCCCACTGGGAGGACACTGGGCAGCTGTGAATACTTAGATTTTTCATGCATACATTAATTTTCCAAAAACAACAGCAGTGCCTGTTGCTTTCGTGCTGCTCCTGCACTGCTGGAGATCCCCCAGCGCTTCCCCATCCCATCCCATCCCAGCAGGAACCAGCGACACCCCCCACGGCAAACCAAACCACAAACTCGCATTTCACCCTTCCCTGCCCAACACCCTGCACCCCTTACCTTCTATATGCTCCTGGTAAGCTTCAAAAATTGCCTCGATCCCTTGCCACTTGGGCCTGGGGTAATCCTCCTCCTCCTCCTCTTCCTCCTCCTCGTCCTCGGAGGCGGAGTCGCGGGGCAGGGGCAGGGCGGGCAGTGGCCGGAGGGGCCCCTCGGCCGTGCCGTTGTGCGGGGGCCCGGCCAGGCGGCTGGACGCCTGCAGCTCCGGGATGTTGTAGTGGATGGAGCTGTCCAGTTTGTGGTTCTGCTCCGCCGTCAGCGCCGCCGTCCCCCCTGTGGGCAGCCGCAGTCAGCCCTTGCCCGCTCCCCACGGCCCCTCAAGGCGTTGATTCCACGCTTCTCAGACTTTTTGGGGGCTTACAGGTGGGTTTTTATCACTCCTTGTGCGCTGGAGTAGTTTTATTTATTTCAGTCACTCAGCTGAGTGAGTTTGGAGGCTTTGGAGCTGTATTATCCCTAACTTCTAGCTTCAGCAATGAGCTCATGGGATGCTCCAGCAATGAGGTTGCCAGTGCCAAACCCTGGTGGGGGACAAGGGGGTGATATTCCAGCACCCAGCTTCCTGCATGCCTGCTTATTTTTCTGGACATCAGGGACAATTTCTGGATTGGCAGGGTTGTTAAACACTGGAAGGAGATGCCCTGAGAGGTGGGGGAGTCCCCATCCCTGGAGGGGCTGCAGAAGGGCTCGATGTGGCACTCAGGCAGAATCTTACTCTCCTGGATTCTTAAGTACTTCAGATTTTTAAGTTAGGCCTGTAAGGAAGTTACTGTTTTGTGGCATAGTAAATTCTGCATGAATCCCTTGCTGAATTGCTTAAGTTATTAATTAAGTTTAAATGCTGTTAAGATAACCTATTGATTAAGTCCAGGCTCAGTTTAGCACGGGGGTCTACTCTGAATTCATAACTCAACATGAGGGTCTTCCTTTTCGTCCTTACCCTTTCCCACCCTTTTGTTTCCCCCTCCTCCAGCCTCCACACAGATTATTTGGAGTTTATTTACTGACTTTGGATTTTTGTTTGCTTTCCCTCAGAGTGCTTTAACCACCTAATAAAGAGGAGAGAGAACCCTGCCAACGAACTTTGTTGTGATCCTGATTTTACACTAAACCTGGCTTTGCTGATACTTGTGCTGGTGATTCTTTGAGTGACTTTAAAACAACAATTCCCAACAACGAGCGACTTTAAAACAGTAATTCCCAACAACGAGCGACTTAAAAACAGTAATTCCCAACAACTCCCCGCTACCTTTGTGCTTCTGCAGCGCCTTCTGCGTGGACTGCAGCACCGACTCATGGAACTGGTGGGCAAATTCCTCGGCAATGAAGGGCTCCCAGGGCTTGCTCTTGCCGTTCATGCTGTGGGACAGCGGCACCGGGATGTCCTTGGGGAGGGGACCCCTGACGTAGCTGAGGATGCTCAGAGCCTTCTTCCCATGGTGCCCGTCGCTCAGCCGGGGCTTCTCCGGCGCCGTGCCCGACTCCTTGGGCCTCGGTGGCTCCTGGGGTCTCAGCTGGTCTAACCTGGAGGCTTCTGCCGCCTTCGGCACCTCCGGCACGGAGACGGCGATGCCCACGGGTTTGTCCAGGTCCAGCAGGAGCGGCGGCACTGGAGGCTCTTTGGGAAGAGGAGGAGCAGTTGGCCGCAGCCAGGACTCCGCGTGCCCCTCAAGGCAAAGCTGTGCCCCCCAACCCAGGACCCAGGGAAGGACTTGGGGCGCTTACCAGTGCTGGGGGCACCGGGGCTGTCCCGCGGGGAGCTCTTCACCACCACGGCGGCCGGCGTGGTCTTCTGCTTCATGGCCTGGAGCATCTCCACCAGTTTCTCCTTGTCTGCGGCATGGGAAGCTGAGGTTTAGTGTAGCCTCTGCTCAGCAGAGCAAGCTCAGGGCCCCAGGCAGATCCCCCACGGCACCCCTGAACCCCAGCGTGCGCGGGCTGTGGCTGTTACCTTTCCTCTTCTCGGCGCTGATGTGCGTGAGGTTGAAGATGGTGAGGAAGCGCTTCTTCTCCTCGAAGTTGGGGCTGTTGTTCATCTCGTCGGGGCTGTAGCGGGTGGAGAGCGGGAGGCGCGGGGAGGGCGTGCGGCGCTTGTTCTGCACCGTGGGCGGAGAGGGGCTCCGCTCCCGCAGCATCCGCCGGCGCTTGCGCCGCTTCTGGCTCAGCAGTTCCTCCTTCTGCTGCTGCGTGGTGAGGCCGAAGAGCTGCAGGAACTCCAGCTTCTGGGGCAGCCAGGGGGAGAGCAGAACAGAGTCATCCCCCATCCTTGCTTTTATCCCCATTCTCATCCCCACGCCCACTGTCATCCTCATCTTCATTCTTATCCCCATCCTCATCCCCGCTGCAATCCCCATCTCCATTCCCCATCCCCATCCTCATCTCCATTCCTCATCCACGTTCTCATCCCCATTCCCCTCAACCTCGTTTTCATTCCCGTTCCTGTCCCCATCTCCATCCTCATCCCACTCCCATTCCTGTTCCAATGCTCATCCTTGCCGCCATCCCCATTTCCATCCCCATTTCCATGACCCATCTCCATCCCTACCCCCATCATCCCCATCTCTAACCCCCTGGTGCAGATACGTGGGGATGGTGGCTGCATTGGGCACTGGGAACTGGTGTAAAGGAGGGGCTGCTCCCCCAGGGGACAGGGAAGGGACAGGAAGGTGCCACCAGTACCTCAGAGGACGTGTCCAGCTTCAGAGGGGGCTGCTCAGCCACGCAGCGGAGATGGGCCCGCACCTCCTCCTCGTCGCTGTCGTCACAGGAGTCATCCAGGTCGTAGTAGTACCCTGGGGATGGGGAGAGGCTGCTGTGAGCCTGGGAACCCCTTGGGGACCTGCTGGGATCCCCGGGAATCTTCTGGGACACAGGGGAACCCCACTGGGGACGGAGGTGCAGCAGGGTAGGATGTCAGAGAGGAGTGACGTGGGTCCAACGTGGGGCCCAGCAGGGTGGGGGGTGGAACCCAACAGAGCCCTGTCCCCTCTCCACCAGCTGTGGGACCTCGGAGGGCATCGCCCATCCCTGTGTATCCTCTTGGCATCACTGTGGGATGGGTGGCAGGGGGTCAATGGGGCACAGGCTGGGGACGCTGTGGCGCAGCTCCCATCCCACTGGAGTGGGGACAGCAATTCCAGCCCCTCCCAGCTCTCCGTCTCCTCCGCACCGCTGTTCTCATCCCCACTCCAGCAGCCCCATCAATATTTAAAACCCTCTTATTAGCTCCAGTTCATCATTTATTCATCGGGCACGTCTGGAGCGCAGGGTTTACCGAAGCGCTCGGATGCGGGAACGTCGGCATTCCCGGGAGACCCCCGGGCAGGTCCCGGTGCTGGGGGGAAATCCCCGGTCCCTCACCTTTCTCGCGGGCCTCCCGCCGCCGGCGCTCCTCCAGGTCCAGCTTGCTGACCAGCCTGCGGTGCTGCTGCACGAACTCGTCGTAGATGTACATGGGGTCCTGGGCGCGGGGCTGGGGGGGCCGGTAGGGCGAGCTGGGCTTGGTGGCCTCGGGGAACGGGGTGGCCGGGGCTCTCTGCTGGCTCAGGATGCTCTGAGTGGACTTTTCCAGCTCAGCTAGGAAGGGGGTGTGGGTGAAGGCCCCGTGCTCGGGGGCGCCGGGCTCCCGTCCCGGGGGGTATTTCTCCAGGGCATCCCTCTTCCTCGGGCCCTCCTCCAGCTTCTCCGGGCAGAAGACCCTCTCCACCTTCACCAGCGGGATGCCCTGGCGGCCGGGCTCGAAGGGCGCTGGGTGGCTGTGGAGGGCGTGGGGCTCGGGGAGGCGCCGGGGAGGGTCGGGGGGGCTCTCCATCAGCGACACGGGGTTCCAGAGGGACGTGGTGACGGGGTGGTGCTGCGGTTTGGGGGAGATGAGGGGTGGGGGCCCACCAAAGTGCTGCCCTGGTTCCCGGCTGCCCGGCTCGTGGCGGCTCGATCCCAACCTGCGGGGAGAGGAGAGCACTGAGGTGAGGAGCTGGCACTGCCACTGGAGAGCTGGCAGTGCTCCAGCCCTGGGGGATTTTGGGGAGAAACGCGCCTGTTAGAAACACCTAGAGGGGTTTGTGCACATGCGGCTGCCACACTTGTCCCCTTCACGCCACAAACCCGAGGGCTGGGGGCAGAGTTAAGGCTGTGCATGGGCAAGTTGGGCATGGATGTGGCTGCATCCCAGGAGCACTGGGCTGGTGACCCCAGCCCTGACCCCTGCGTGGGGACAAGCGAGCCACCACTCCTGCCACAGCCCCGCAGCAAGGGCAGTGCCCCAGTGCAGCCCTCCTCTGACAGCAGGAGCCGGAGCCAGCCTGTTTGCAGGATAAATATTTCATGTGCCCAAGCTGTGCATTTAACACTTTTCCGCTCCAGCGCCCCGGAGCTCCACACACGGAGCAGGAGCAGCGGGTTCAGCTCAGCGCCGCCATGGAGTCACCAGCGGCGGGAGCGCCGCCTGCCCCCCGGGATCCATCCCTCTCCTGCCCCGCTGGATTTAGGAAAAACACGGGGATGGAATATCCCTGGCTGCAGGTGTCTGGGGGTGACCTTGCTGTCTCCTCTCCAGTTTGGGGCGGGAGGAGCGGATGGGGAAGGGAGCCTGCGGCGGGCGCTCGCCTTTGTGCCGCCCCGTGATCCGCTCCTTATTATCCGCGATGAGCCGCGCTAATCCCTTGGATACCCAAAAATAACAAAGGGAGCAGGCGGCAGAGCTGGCTGGATGAGCCTGCACCGCTTAAGTGCTCAGCCACAGGGTGAGCAAGGCCCTGTCAATCAACCCGGGAGTGTGGGCATGCTCCACTGCCCCCCAAACTGCCCAGGCTCGGCGCAGGTGCCCCCCAAACGAGGAATTCACCGCCCAGCCCCACTGCCTGGGAGGGGGGAGCTGCAATTAGCGGTGCTGGTGGCTGAGCAGCACCTGGCCACTCGCCGCTGGCCCCCGGCCACCTCCCGGGCTCGGCGCCTGCCGCCGCGCAGATGTCGGGCACCAGGAATGCCCGGCGCTGCCAGCACAGCCGGCCTGGCTGGCACCATGTGGCAGGAAGCCGCTGGCACTGGCCAGGCACCGTGGCTTCGGCTCCTGGGATGTGTGAGGGGCACGGCCGAGGGGTGGTGGATGCCTGATGGGGGCAGAGCTGGGTAACAGGGTGGGCACAGCCACAGGTTGGGGGGAAAATCCTATAAATCACCGTATCATGGCATCATGGAATGGTGCAGGCAAAGGGACCTTAAAGATCATTCTATTCCACCCCTTCCCACAGGCAGGGACATCTTCCATTAGACCAGATTGCTCAAAGCCCCGTCCAATCTGGACACTTCCAGGGATGGGGCAGCCACAGCTTCTCTGGGCACCCTGTGCCAGGGCCTTCCCACCCTCACAGGGAAGAATCTCTTCCCAATATCCCACTTAACCCTGCCCTCTTTCTATAGAATACAAAAAGACATTCCCCCTGCCCTATCACCCCTTTCCCTAGTCCAAAGTCCCTCTCCAGCTTAAGATACAGATATTCCAGCAAGGACAGCTGCAACACGGGAAAACTCAGCTCATTTTTGGGGAAAAGCTCCACCCTGGGGCAGGACTGGCAGCATCCCTACCTGGGGTGCTCGGGCCGGTGCTCGGGCTCGGCTTGGCTGGGGGCACGCCCTATGTCCAGGTGCTGCTCCAGCACTTGCTGCCGGAACTCTGAGACTTGGGATTGCCGGTCCTCCTTCTCCTGGCGCAGCCGGCGCTGCCGGGCCAGCCACTTCTCCTCCTCGTTGGTGCGGTGGATGAGCAGCGCCGTGGCCGCGCTGCTCCCGGGCAGAGGGAACACGCTGTGGTTGGGGATGAGGCTGGGCACGGGGTGGTGGGAGCCCGGCGGCGGGTGCAGAGCGTGCTGGATGGGCTTCGGCGTGGGCAGCACCGAGTCCTTCAGTTTGTCTGCGGTGCAAAAGGGGTGATGGAGAGTCAGGGTGTGGAAGGGGGGGGGTATTTTGGGGTGAGCATCCCTGTGAGCAGGAGGGACCGTGGGGCAGCCACCGGTCAGAGCTCAGCACGGGGGGCTGCGCACTCGCTGCCAGCCCAGCTGCCCAGCGTGCACTGGGCACGGTGCCAGCCCAGCCCGAGTCAGATGGCACAGGCACCGCGCCGCCGCTCCGAGCTGCTGCAGCTGGGCTCCTGGCAAAGTGATCTGGCAGCCAGGACAGCCCATCCCCGTCCCCAGCCACCTCCCGGGGCCACCGACCCCCTCAGCTTTGCCATCTGGAGGGGACAAGGGAAGCTCTGGAAGGCAGGCATTACCTGCTCTGCTGGGTGCCAGCGGCTCCACTGGCTTGCCCCGTTCCTCAGCCGGGTGCCCCCGCAGCCCGTGCAGCTCCGCCACGGGGAGGAAGGGCCCCTCCATGGCTTTCACCATGCTCAGCTCCTTCTCCCGGGCACGCTCCCGCTGCCTCTCCAGCTCCCGTTCCCGCTCCTTTTCCCGCTCGCGCTCCAGCTCCTTCTCGCGCTCCCGCTCGCGCTCCTTCTCCCGTTCCCGGTCGGCTTCTCGCTCCCGCTCCCGCTCCTTCTCCCGCTCCCGCTCCCGCTCCCTCTGCCGCAGCTCCTCGTCCATCTGCAGCCTGCGGAGAGAAACCAAAACCAAAAGCACCAACCCCAAACATCCCGCTTGCAGCACCCCTAAAATCAACCCTGTCAGCATCCCCTGGAAAACCCTTCAACCTCCGGAACACCCCCAAACAATTCCTGGGCACCTGCCAGCATCCTCTGCAGCACTCCCAAATCCCTATTCACCTGTCAGCATTCCTAGAGCATCCCAAAACCACCCCTGCCCCTCTGTCAGCACACTCTGGAGCGCCCCGTCCATCCCCCCAGCATCCCGTACCTCTCGGCGGCGAGGCTGGAGATGCGCTCGGACTGCAGGGCGGAGAGGGAGGAGTGGGAGAGCTCGGGGGGGTACCGGACCCCCGAGAGGTGCAGGTGCATGGCCGAGGGGTGCAGGGGGGGCAGCGAGCCCGGCGCTGGCAGCGGGTAGAAGGGGGACCTCAGTGCCGACAGGCAGTACGACTCATCCATCCTGGGGAGACAGGGATGCTGAGATGGGCAAAGAACCCCCCACATCCCCTCCCAGGAGCCAGATGGAGACAGGGCAGAAAGGGATGGAGAGCCCCAAAATGCCCTCAGTGGATCATGCTCCCACCTCCCAGTACCCCAAAGCTCATCCAGCGGTATCTCCCAGGGATGCCAAGGCTCGGAGGTGCCCACCTGAAGGCAGGATGAGGGAAGGGGTGATGTGTCAGGTAGCTGGGGTGGTAGTAGGCGGCGGCAGTGGCCGGGTCGAGGCCGAGGGGCGGCAGGGAGGACATGCGGAGATCCTCGGCCGTGTGGTAGGGACGGAAGCTCCGCAGGTAATCCTCGGTCACCGCGCTGGGAGGCACCACGTGGTGCACCGGCCGCTGCAGGCTGGGGGAAAGGAGGTGGTCACCATCCCTCCCTGTCCCCCTGGGGAGGTGTCACCTCCCCCAGGTGGGACCGGACACCCTCACCCGGCACCGCTCCCGTCCATTCTGAGCAGACTCACTTGAGAGGCGGGAAGCGGGAGTCCTGGACCACGGAGCTGGGGGGCAGCCCGAAGGAGTAGGGTGTCCCCAGGAGGTGGGAGGGGACAGTGGGACCCCCTGCTTTCTCCTGCGTGAGGGGGGGCTCCGAGATGAGGCGCTCGCGGCCGGCGCTGCTGCTGCTGCCTCGTGACCCTGCTTCCTGCTGCAAGGCAAAGGGGCAGGAAAACCAAAATGGGCATTAGGGGACAGCAGGGGATGGGGAATCCCTGCTGTGTCCCCACCCCAAGAACCTCAGTAGGTCCCCAGCATGCCCTGGCTGGCACCAGTACCCAGGGAAGGGTACATCCACGAGGGCATCTCCTGCATCCAGGCTTTGGAAGAGCAGCTGGAGGAGCAGGAGGGTCTGGGAGGCTGCACTGGGGGGCCCCAGTGGGAAAGGAGGTGCTGAAGCCAGGGCAGAGCTGAGAGCAAGACACCCATTACCTGCCTGGAGATTTATGGCTGCTTTGTTCTCCTGAGCTATTAATCATCCGGGGAGGAGTGACACAGCCAGGGGAAATCCAGCCAGCCTTTGATAAGGGCCATAACCCAGGGGTCAGCCCACAATCCCCCCCCTACCTGGCAGCAGCACCCTCCCACAGGGCCTCAGCCGCTTTCCATCAGCTTCCACCCCTGGTGTCAGCATGAAGGTCACTCCCTCCAGCTGGGGAGGGACCCCTAGCAAGGGGGAACAACCTGGGGTGACAAGAGACCCCACAGGATCTGACAATTAGTGGGACGACCCCACCAGCAAGGCAAGTTTTGGTTTAAAAATTATTATTTTTCATCGCATTTAGCAGCTCAGAAGGAGGAGGATGGCAGCACCCACAGCATCCCCCACCCCGTGCATCCCTCCCCACCCCATCCCATCCCTCCAGGGCAGGGCCAGCCCCAAGGTCACCACAAAGGGTGCGGTGTCCCCCCAGCACGGAGCTCATTGTGCGTGCCAGGCTCTGCTCTAATTACCTCCTGCCTCGGCTGCACGCTGCGAGCCTGGCTCTGCCAGACAATCCCCACGCTCGGTTAACCCCCACACCGGGGGGGACACGGGGGGGACACGGGGCTGGGGAGCACCCCGACACCCCACGCACCCCTCCGAGCTCCCGGGGATCACTGTTCCATTTATTTCCCCCCCTCTTGCCCCCGGCGTTTCTCATCCCCTACCCTGCCTCTTGCTTTGTGGTTTAATTAGTCTTTCCAAGTGGCATAATCCCCCCGGGAATCTGCTTGTAGCATGCAGAGGAGAGGAGAGCCACTAACGATGCTTCTTAATTAGCTGCTCTCCCCTCCCCTCCTCCTCCTCCTCCTCCTTCCTCGCACTCCCCTCCGGATGGCAGCCCGGGGACGATGGCAGCAGGGGGACCATGGCAGCTCCGGTGACAACGCCAGCTCGGGGACACAGCGGGGAGGGGCAGCGACCAAATGTGGGCAGCCCAGTGACCCCTTGGGACCCTCCATCCTCCAGGGGGGCTGGGCAGCCCCCAAAGGCAGCCGTACCTGTCTGCCCTCGCTCCTCCAGACCCCGTTGACCGTCTTGGTGGGGGCGATGGTGACGACGGGCGGCGTGCTGGGCACGCTGTGCCCCCCCGGGGGCACGATGATGGGGCCCATGGGGCCACGCTTGGGCGTGCTGGCAGGGGAGCTGTGGTTGGTGGCCGGCGAGGACACCGGGGACGACTCGCTGCTCAGTGAGGACCCTGGAGTTAGGTCAGAAATTGAAATAAGTTAGCAGAAGGGCAGTTAAGTGGATGAAGCCACCCTCTGAAGGAGCTGGAGTTCCTGACAGGATGCCTTACTGCAGGGAGCAGGGCTGGGAGGCACTCTGGGTGTTCAGCATCCTGCCACACTCCCAAACTGGATCGCCATCCTCCCATCCCAGAAGTTCCCAGTGGTGCTAAAGGCTGGGATGGGGCAGCCTCTTGTTCCCAGCTAACAGGGACTGCCAAATCCCAGCCCCACAGAGCCCCTTGGCACAAGTGACATTGATGTGATGCCGGCCCCAGACGGCCACATCTTCCCAAGGCAAACCCCCAGAGACTCCTTAAACCAGCTGCAGAAGCTGTCACGGACAGGCCAAGGCCTCTGGAGACACTGGGATGAAGGAGTGACTCCCTGAAACCCTTGGGCAAGGCTTTGGTTCCATTTGCATAATACATCTGTACTTTAACTTATCCCCACCCCAGGGATGCTGGCCATATTTCCAAAGGGAAAATAAAACCCTTTGGAGTGAAAGTGGAGAGCAGGAAAAGCAGAGAAATACAAATTCCACATTAACCAGGGCACAGGGAGCCTGGCGTCTGCTTCACAGAGCACCTCCCATTCCTCAAACCCAGCTGGGCAGCCTGGGGGGCTCTGAACCCCCAAACTCTGCTCCCTCCATCCCGGAGTCTGGCTCAGAGGGAGATTCCAATGTGCCAGCAGGGATCAGCTGTCGGAGAGTGAGGAGTGGGCTATGGCCACAGCATGAGGTGACAGCGATGCTCCCAGGCAGTGAGCAGGGCACACAGAGAAGCCTTGGCTCCCCTGAGTGTGCAAGGTGCCTCCTCACCTTCCCAGTGTGCAAGGCCACTCCCCTGAGCGTGCCCTGTGCCCTGTGGGCACAGCAGCCAGCTGCCAGAGCGTGCCAGCAGCTCCTCACCCCGCACCCCACCTCATCCCCTCACCCTCTCCTCAGGCCACACAGCACCAGGAGGGAGCAAGGAGGCTGGGAAAGCCAGGGGGAGCAGGAGCATCCCCGGGCAGCAGGAGGGCTGCTGGTGGGGAAGGATGCTCCAGAGAGATGCTCTGTGGGAAGGATGTTCAGAGGAGCATCCCGCTGCTGGCCGCCCTCCCTGATTAATTATTCCCGAGTCGCTCCGAATCGCTTTCATTTGAAGAGCAGTGAGGCTGGGGGAAGGAGAAAGGCTGTCCCCGACAAAGGAGGCCGATTTGACACCCACTGAAGTCTATCTTGTCAGCGCAAGGCCAACAACAATTAGCAGCCTAATCCCCTCTGAGCTGGGAAGCCATTACTCACCACGCGATAGCGTTAACAATCAATACCATCACAATGAGCCCGGCAATTAATGAAGCTAAAGTCTTACTTCAGAACCTTAATTCTCGCTGTGTGGCTTTAAACGGGAGGGTTTGTGATCGTTATAATTAACTGGTGGTATTCAGCCAGGAGTTAGTCAATGAAACTAATCTGGATTGGAGATGACAAGAGGCACAGTGTGATGGTGTCACCTTTGTTTTCTGACCTCCCGCTTCCCGCTCGGCGATAGCAGATTAGCAGCCCGGGCTGACAGGCAAATGTAATTAACAGCTGAGACCCTGATGGAGAACTGGGGAAAAAGAGAAGGGAAGGAGGGGTGGAATTAAACCCACCCTGCGGACAGCCCCAGGCAGGACAAGAGGCAGCAGCGCCCGGGCAGGCGGTGCCTTTGCTGGGAAGAGGTCAGTCAGGATGAGCCTTGACAGTTTGGGATGCTGTGGAGCAGCAGGATATCCCTAGGGGTGTGCCAGCACACCTGTGAGCCCATAAAGCTGGAAAAAGCCCAGTGATCCTGCATGGATCTGGCATCTGCCACAGCGGAGCATCTCCCGAGGTGGGAAGGGGAGTGGAGTGAGCATCTCCCCTTGTGGGAAGTGGGCGAGGATTTCAGGGAAAAGCAATTTGTTTCCTGGTGCTAAAAACTACAGCAAGGAGAAAAAACCCCCTTCCCAAATCCACACGGATCAAAGACCTCTGGGATGGGCCACTCGAAGCACCCAAATGGGCAAGGGAGGGGTTTTTGCAAACAAGCTACGCAGGTGTTAAGGGGAAATCCAAAGGGAATGTGGCTGCTTCTCTCCAGTGCCACAAAATCCATGCCCAAACCTGCTGATGTCCCTTGGGATGGGCTGAGCAGCACAGGGAGGGCACAAGCTGTGGGGTGCGAGGGGGAAAAAAAAGCAAAATAATTCCCCAAACTCAATCAATCGCTCCAAAGGAAGCAGATGGGTTCCAGAGGAAGCAGCTGGGAAAAACCAGGAGCTTCCAGTGAGGATGAAGCATCACCAAGGCCTGGTTCCCTCAGAGTTACAGGGACCTGGTATCCCCACACATTTCCCTGGGAGCAGCTGATGTTTCAGGTCATGGCTGTGCCAGAGATTTTAGGGCTGCAAGGAGGGTCTTGTAGATGGTGCTCCCAAAAGGGATTTTCCAAAAAGAGCCTTGCAAAAGGGATCTTGGGAAAAGGATTGTGCCAAAGGGGCCTTTTAAATAGGGTTTTCCAAAAAGACTTTGCAAAAAACATCTTGCAAAAGGGTTGAGTGTCTTTTCCAGGGGTCCAAGTGCCCAGGGAGCGGGCAATGATCCAAAGGAAGCACCCAGCAATGCAAAGAGCAGGAATAAAGACTATTTCATCCCAAACTGATGATAACAGCAGTCTCCTGAAACACTTCCCAGCCTGGAGACTGGCTGTCTCCCCATCTGGGTGTGGGAGCCCTGGCAATTCCCATGGGACACGCTCCCTGTGGCAAGAGGGACCTCGGGGTGCCCCAGAAGCAGCTCACACCCCACATCCAAACAGAGAGGGTGGGGGGTGATGGAGGATGTGGGTGACAAGGGCTGGGCACCTCCTGGGGCTGTTCAGCAGCAAATTTGGGGAACCTCTGGCAAAAGCAGCGTGGTGGGAGGGAGCAGGGCTGGTCCCCGCCATGCCGTGCTCTCCTGGGGCACAGTGAGCAGTGCAGCACTCGGGTTACTCCGGACAAACTGAATCCCCAAGCTGCCCCCTCGAGACACCACACCCGGAAAAGGCATTAACTGGGGAAATGGCAGGAAAACAGCAGCTCCAGCTCCTGGGAAAGGCACCAGCGTTTGTCACCGTTTGTCCCTGCCCCTGTCCCCACCTCTGGGCTCCTCGGCTTGCTTGGCGAGCTTGCGGAGAGCGGCGGCGAAGCTGGAGGAAGGTGCTGCCTGGACGGACAAAGTGCTGCTGGCGGCGGGGCTGCCATTGGGGACGATGGAGCCGTTCAGGGGCGACGGGGTCAGGGGGCTCACGGTGGCGGTGGTGCGGGTGGCCGTGGAGAGCATTCCTAGGGACGGCGACTTCGGCTCATGGCTCATGCCTGCCAAGCAGAGAGAGCGGGTTAGACACCTGCAGACAGGATCCTCAGCTTCCCCCAGGAGCTGGGACCGCCAACACCTTTCCTCTAGTTCACCGTCCCGCCCCAAAATCCACCCCGAGTTCAGGCAGTGGGGGGAAGCGTGTCCCAGCATCCCACAGTCCCACTGAGCCCCAGGGTAATGGAGCAGGAGGGCTCAGCAGAGCTCTGCAGGAATGGACAGGGTGTTTTGGGGGACACAGGGACTTCAGCATCCTGATGCAGGTGGCGGGGAGAGGCGCAGTCCCCTGACTCGCATGGTGCTGCCAAAACCTAAAGCACCACTGCTGCACCCCTTATTGCCACTACTGCACCCCCAAATCCAGCCACTGCACACTCAAATCCCCACCACTGTACCCCTAAATCCCCAATATTGCATCCCCGGATTCCCAGCGCTGCACCCCCAAATTCCCACTGCTGCATCCCTGGATTAACAATATTTCATCCCTGGGTCTTCAGCATTGCACGCTCAAATCCCCAATAACACATCCCTGGATCCCCAGAACTGCACCCCAAAATCCCCACCACTGCACCCCCCAAAACCCCAGTACTGCATCCCTGGATCCCCAGAACTGCACCCCAAAATCCCCACCACTGCACCCCCCAAAACCCCAGTACTGCATCCCTGGATCCCCAGAACTGCACCCCCAGCTCCCCACTTTGCCCCTTCAAATCCTCACACCCCAAATCCCCACATTGCACCCCAAAGCACCGAGGTGCTCCAGGGCACAGTGACCCCAAAAGTGAGGTTCAGGTGCAGAGCAGGAGGGTGCAGCCCTTCCCGAGCCCCCCCAGCTGTCACACCAATTGCTTCAGGGCTCACCACCTCCCAAAACAGCAACTGCTGATGTCAGGGCCCTTAAAATAGACTTCACTCAGCAGCTTCATTAACACCAGCCTAAAATTAGCCCGGCTCCCAGGTGGGCAGGAGGACGGCGGGGGGGGTCGTGGGGCAGCCCCCAACTCCCAGCGGAGGCACTGAACACCTGGAGCATCCAGTGCAGAGGGTGGATGGAGCATCTCCAGAGCATCCCGTGGCAGCGGATGGGCAGGGAGCCGGCGGGCGCCGCGGGAGCCGGGGGGGCACGGGGGGCACTCAGCGTTGATTAATCTTTGCCCCCCGGCCCCAGGAGAGGCGGCCGGCGCGGCGGCGCGCTCCCCTCTGCCCTCATTATACAAGCATTTATTAACTCCGGTGCTCTCAGCCATTGACTGCCGCCTTGTCGACACGCTCGGCTCATGTAAATTCATTACCAGAACAGCTGGGAAGCCAACCCGCCACGCCAGCCTGGCCCCGGCACCTCCGGGCTCTGTGCTGGCACCCCCGGGCTCTGCTCCAGCCCCGGGTGAGGGCTCGGTGCTCTCCCGAGAGCGGGCACCGGGATCTGCCTGCGGCACCCGGCGCCCACGCACCATCCAAAGGGGACGCGGCAGTCCAGGCACAGCCTGCAGCTCCCATGCACTCCCTGGGCACTGCCCCACATCCACCAGGCACAGCCTGCAGCTCCCATGCACTCCCTGGGCACTGCCCCACATCCACCAGGCACTGCCCCACATCCCTCGGACACTGCCCCACATCCTCTTGGCACAGTCCTTCACCCCCAGGCACTGCCCCACATCTCCCAGGCATTGCTCCACATCCACCAGGCACTGCCCCACATCCCCTGGACACTGCCTGGCACAGCCCTGCACCCCTTGGCACAGCCCTGCATCTCCAGGCACTGCCCCACATCTCCAGGCATTGCTCCACATCCACCCGGCACTACCCCACATCCCCTGGACACTGCCTGGCACAGCCCTGCACCCCTTGGCACAGCCCTGCACCCCTTGGCACAGCCCTGCACCCCTTGGCACAGCCCTGCACCCCTTGGCACAGCCCTGCACCCCTTGGCACAGCCCTGCACCCCTTGGCACAGCCCTGCACCCCTTGGCACAGCCCTGCACCCCTTGGCACAGCCCTGCACCCCTTGGCACAGCCCTGCACCCCCAGGCACTGCCCCACATCTCCCAGGCACAACCCTGCATCCCCAGGCACAGCCTGGCACTCCCTTGGCACATCCCTGCATTCTCCCAGCACTGCCCCACAGCCTCCAGGCACAGCCCCAACATTTCCCAGTGCCCCCCAGTTCCTCCCCACATATTAACCCCAACATAACCGCACTTCCAGCCCCAGCCCAGGTCTGGAGACGCTTTTCCACGCACCAGCAGGGATCAGCAGGCTGGCACACGGGCACGGGGCTGGCGGCAGGGCATCACCCGTGTGATGCTCAGCTGATCCCCGCGGCCCCGCACGCCTCCCGGCCAACTCCTGATCCCAATAGGATTTGCCAGGCGAGGGCAGGGCAGCCGGGAGCGGGCGAGTGGCCGGGGCAGCGAGCGGGGAGCTCGCCTGCCCCCGGGGCTGAGCCGTGCCGCTGCCCCAGCCGCGCTCCAAACCAGTTCTGCCGCTCCCTCCCGGTGATAAAATCGGCGCCTCCGCCCCGGCTGGGGCCCGAGCAGCGCCGCTCACCCGCCGTGCCCCGCCGGCGCTGGCGTCCGTCTGTCCGGGCGTCCCTGGGCTGCTCTGCGGGACTGCTGCCAGCTGGGGAAACTGAGGCACCGGGAGCTGGCTCGGTGGGAGCATCCACACGGGGATGGGGTGGGCTGGGATGGGACGGGACATGGGGCGGCGGCACCGCATCTCCCCATCCCTCCGGCATCCTGTCGCCGGCACGGCGTGGGTGCCACTCACCCCTGCGGGTGGCTGGGGACGCCGTGACGCCCCACGGTGAGGTGGGGCCCCCCCAGCTCTGCCCCTCCCCGGCTGCTTCTCTCAGCAGGCAGATCCGTGCAGAAAAACAGGTCAAGTTTGGTGCCTGGAGCAGCCCGGGGTCATGGCAGCGGTTGCCTCACCAGGGCGGGGAGATGAACCCCAAAACGGGACAGGCTGTCCGTCCACTGTCCCCAGCCTGTGTGGGCACAGGGCTGGCACTCCCATGTACCCCTCCTCGGGAAACCGATGCCTGAAACGCCCCACACTCCAAGGCAGGGGGGCTGTGGGGGCCACAGGACACCTGGGTCCCCGCTGAGGCCACGAGGGAGGTCGGGGAGCAGGGAGCAGGCGATGTGTCACCGTGTCCCCGTCCCTCCCACAGCATGTGCCCGGGCACAGCAGTACAGGGAGTGTCTGGCATTCCCGGTGCCCGCTGGCTGCCTGCCCGCGGGAGCAGCAGAGGAGGAGGAGGAGGAGGAGGAGAAGCGGTGATGGCAGGGTCACTGCCACCCTCCCCTCACCCTCCCGCAGCGCCACACATGGCACCCGCCCCGGGGCTGGCGTCTCGGACCCCCCGGCCCCGACTCCTGGAGCGGCGCTCCCGCCCCCCCGAGCCCCCGCACCCCCGGCTCGGGGCCGGGAGCCGGGAGCTGGGAGCGTGCCATGTTCTCTCCATCTGCTCCTGATGATGCTGGCGGGTTTTTTGGCAGCGGGAGCCTCCTCCGGCAGCGAGAGCAGAACCAGTCTGGCTGCCTGGTGGGGCTGGAGACAAATAAAACCCCTTGGCAGCCGCTGCGGGCAGGCAGGAGCGGGCAGCGAGGGGCAGGGATGGGCTCCCAGCACCCTGAGATCCCCGAGCACGGGGTAAAGCCGTCGGGAAACGGGAAGCGGGCAGGTTTAGCACCTTGGCTCCCGACTGCCCCTTCCCAGCACCTTGAAAGGCCTCTAATGAGCGTGGAGTGCCCTTGGGAGCAGATTGCCATTGAACTCGACCTGCACCAGCCGCCCGGTCTTACAGCAGCTATTTTGAGCTGCCGGGCTCCCAAGTGCTGGAACTAATAATTTATTACCAAATACGATCAGGCAGCAGCTCCAGCCCCTGGCAAATGGAGCGGAAAAAAACCCAGTGCGGCGGGAAGCCGAGGGAGCGGGGAGAGACGAGCATCCCGCATCCTCCTCCTCCTCCCCCGGGATGGATCCGCACCCACCCCGCAGCGCCGCAGCCGGGACGGAGCCCGCTCGGCCAAGCCCTCTGCAAGGCTCCACCACGCTCACTGCTGACGGCTCCCCAAGGGATTTGGGGTGACGAGGAACCCCCCCCCGAGCCTCTCCCCTCCTCTCTCAGCGCCTCTGCTCCCGCTCCGGAGCCGCATCCAGCTGCACGCTCCAAGCAGGAACAGCTGCTCCGCATGGATTTTCAATGCTAATGGCCTCGCATTGTCAGCCCCCCTTCCCTCTGCCTGAACGCGGCGGGCAGAGCCCCAGGACGGAGGGCAGGGGGCCAGGGCCAGCGCGTGCCCATCGTCCTCCTGTCACACACCCTGTCACACACCCTGTCACACACACCCTGTCACACACCCTGTCACCCCCTCGGGCAGGGGACAGGCAGAGGTGACCGGCTCCTCTCCCGGCCATGCCCTGCCGAGGCGCCGCACGTTTTCCACCCCTCATTAAAGCAGCTCTGCCGCCGCACCTCCAACATGCTCCATTAATTAATTAATTGATCGATCCCAGCCCGTGCTCCTGCCCTCCCTCCCCGCTTCCCACCGCAGAGCTGAAACGAGGGGAGGTGGCCGGGCGTGCTGTCCCCAAGTGTCCCCAGGCACAGAGAGACGCAGGCGCAGCCTCTGTCCAATTTCAGGGTGCTCAGGGCACAACCCAAGGCCCATCCTGGGAACATCCCCCATTCCCTGGGAGGGGCCTGGATGTGTTCCCCACGGTGAGGAGCACCTTGGTGGGAAAGGGTGGGGTTTGGGGCTCCCCGTGGAGCCTGGCACTATTATCCAGCTGGGCCTCCATCGATCGATCACTCCTCCATGGACCATTGATCTGGCAAACGACAACAAGCAAACTAATAAGAGCTCGTTTGGAGGGCGCAGCGCTGGGGATGGAGCGATGCCGGGGGGTTCCTCTCCCTTCCCAACCTCCCCGTGCCCAGCCAAGCAGCCCCGGGAGCCTTTTCAGCCCTCAGGAAATCCAGCCAGGGAAAGATTCGCTTCAATGCAACTTTCTCCCCAGTTTCTGCCCTCTTTTGAAGCCGGGAGCTTGGAAAATCAAGCTCCTGTGCCCCAAGGGTGCTGCCAGGCCCTGAACTCCCCTCTGCAGCTTCAAGGTTGGGTTGGCAGCTCCTCTTGGCTTCTGATGCCCAGATCCCAGTGCCAGCTGTCTGCTGAGGATCCCTCTGCTTTGGGGGAAGTGGGGTACAGCCCTCACCCCTTCTCACTGGAGTCTTCTGGGGCTTTGTGGGGCACTGGGCACTCCATGGGGCTGCCAGGCATCGCCTGGGAGAGACTGGGCACTGCACTGGGATACTGGGAATTGCACTGGGATACTGGGAATTGCCTGGGAGAGACTGGGAATTGCACTGGGATACTGGGAACTGCCTGGGAGAGACTGGGCATTGCACTGGGATACTGGGAACTGCCTGGGAGAGACTGGGCATTGCACTGGGCTACTGGGAATTGCCTGGGAGAGACTGGGAATTGCACTGGGATGCTGGGAATTGCCTGGGAGAGACTGGGAATTGCACTGGGATACTGGGAATTGCCTGGGAGAGACTGGGAATTGCACTGGGATACTGGGAACTGCCTGGGAGAGACTGGGCATTGCACTGGGCTACTGGGAATTGCCTGGGAGAGACTGGGAATTGCACTGGGATGCTGGGAATTGCCTGGGAGAGACTGGGAATTGCACTGGGATACTGGGAATTGCCTGGGAGAGACTGGGAATTGCACTGGGATACTGGGAACTGCCTGGGAGAGACTGGGCATTGCACTGGGCTACTGGGAATTGCCTGGGAGAGACTGGGAATTGCACTGGGATGCTGGGAATTGCCTGGGAGAGACTGGGAATTGCACTGGGATACTGGGAATTGCCTGGGAGAGACTGGGAATTGCACTGGGATACTGGGAACTGCCTGGGAGAGACTGGGAATTGCACTGGGATGCTGGGAATTGCCTGGCAGAGACTGGGAATTGCACTGGGATGCTGGGAATGGTCTGAGAGAAAGCTGGGCACTGCACTGGGATACTGGGAATGGTCTGAGAGAGCTGGGCACTGCACTGGGATAGTGGGAATTGCACTGGGCTACTGGGAATTGCCTGGGAGAGACTGGGCATTGCACTGGGATGCTGGGAATTGCCTGGGAGAGACTGGGCACTGCACTGAGATACTGGGAATGGTCTGAGAGAGCTGGGCACTGCTCTGCTGGGCACTTAATGGCCCTGCCAGGCATTGTTTGGTGCTGCCAGGCACTGCACAGAGGCTCTAAACTGTGCCCCTGGGCATTCCCCACGCCACTGAGCACTGCACAGCAGCACTGGGCGTGCCACAGTGCTGCTGGCTGTGCCATGGAGGTGGCACTGGGCATTCCCAGACGCCTCAGGGCACTGCAGGGCAGCACTGGGCATTCCACAGAGCCCTTGGGCAACACCTGGGTGGGAGCCAGGCACCACATGGTGCTGCCAAAACCCACAGGGTGCTGCCAGGCACGGCACAGCCCGAGAGGGGGCACTGCCTGGCACACCCAAGCCGCCCTGCCATGCCCACGTCCCCGTGCCCCGTGTCCCCACGTCCCCAGGCTGGCACAGGCGTGCAGCAGCAGCAGCGCATTGTTTTGGGCGCAGGATCCCTTGCCCAGCAGATGGCAGGTATAACAAAGCAGCTTGCTGCGGCCAAGCCAATTATTTATCTAATTATGATTTACCACTTAACCACATGATCTTTCTGCAGAGTTGTAGGCAATTAAAACCAGGGTGATTATGTGGATTATGCAAATCGGCTGGAGCCGAGCGAATAAAATTGGAGATTAGAGTTTCACGCAGGCTGGATCTTGCACGGGGCAGGTCCTGGAGGGGCAGGGGCAGGGCAGGGGGACTGCAGAGAGGGCCAGGGGGACTGCAGAGAGGGGCAGGGGGACTGCAGAGAGGGGCAGGGGCTGCAGGCAGGGTGGGGGCCAGGACTCAGCCAAAGGACAGGGCTGCAGGACACGGTTGGGAAGTGCCAGGACAAGGCGAGCAGATGCCTCGTGCCACCCCCCTGCAGCATTGGGGCCACAGCCAAAAACTGCCCCCATCGTGGGGTGGGTGACTCTGCTGGCACCAGGGACTCCCCAGAATCCACCTCAAAAAATAAAAAAAACAATCATCATCCCAAAAAACCCAAAAAGCAGAGAGGGGTTCCACGGTGCAGCCCCCATCCCTTACCCTATCCACGGGGCAGCTCATGCCAGGCATTAGGGGCAATTAATAACAGGTGCTAACAACAGGTATTAATAACGAGTACTAATAACGGGCATTAATAACGAGTATTAATAAGGAGCATTAATAACACTGCCTGGCAGATTTCGCCGCCCGCCCGGCTTGATATGAGATTTATGGATGGCGCAAAGTCCGGAAATACAGGAGTATTAATGGTAATTCCTCGTGTCCTAGCAAAGGTCACAGGCAATCTCCATCAATCGCGCTGCAGAGCGAGGACTCTGGGCAGGATGGGGGGGTCCGGGCAGGATGGGGGTCCCCCCTTCACCCCCGGGATCCCCCAGCAGCTCCTGGTGGTGCAGATGGCCCAGCACGGGCCAGAGCAGAGGTTTTACCTTGGGATAAGAAATTATCCCTGGCAAACAGCAAATTCGCTGTGTGGGTTTTCATTTTCCCAACACCAGCACCGTCTGCTCCCCATCGGTGCCCCACATTTGAGCTCTGAGATGTTGTGGAGGTCTTGGGAAGACCTTGGATTTCTCCAAGCCTGAGAGCACCTGCAGGGTCACCAGGGCTGCCTTGATGGGTGTTTTGGGTGTTTTCCTTTTCATGGAGCCCCACAAGAAAAGGAGGAAGGAGATGTCCCTGGAGCCAGGCCCTGCTGGGGATGGGGACACGCTGCCAGCACTGGTGGGACAGATCCAGCACTGTTCCTCATTCCAAGGGAGATCAACCAAAACCCCAGCCAGGGGAGCAGACCCCTCTTCTCTTCCCACGCCGGGATTTAGGGTGATTAATACCAGTGATCCCATGTGCCAGCGCTGGGAAGGCCGGCCCGTGCCCCCATGAGCAGCATCTTTCCTTTTCGCCTGCAGTAATCCTCAGCCTTTCGAGCAAATTATTAAAATTCACTTATATTTAATCTGCCTGCTGGAATTAATTGAATTTTTACGCTTGGCAAATGTCAGTGGGTGCACGCTGCCTCCCAACGGGGACCCGGCTGCAGGTGCAGCGGGCGCAGCCCGCGGCTCTCCAGGGATAAATCCCACCCTGGAGCAGGGCACGGGGTGCCCAGAGGCCCCACTGGCAAGGCTAGCGGGATGCCAGGATGCCAGCAGCCTCCCAGCTCCGCAGGAATGCTCGGTGACACAGGTATGCATCCCCCACACCCCCCTGCGGAGGGAGGCTCCCCGAATCCCATGGGATTCCCACTGTGGTGCCTCTGCAGGGGACGCTGCGAGCCCCTCTCTCTCTTTCCCACACCCGTCGTGCCGGAGATGCCAGCGCTCTGCCTGGCATTGTGGTCGCCCTCCGGGCGATGAGAGCCTTCCTCCCCTCCCCATCTTCCTCCTCCTGCTCGCAAATTGCCAAAGCATCTAATTTGCCCGCTGGGAAGGCCGAGGGAAAAGAGCCTCTATTTTGCTGGTAATAAGCGCTCCAGACAAAGGCGGGATGAGCCATTCAGCGCCGGCAAGGGGGAAGGGTCCGGCCCCACGCCGGAGCCGTGCCAGGGCCTTGGGGAAGCCAGAGATTCCCTCCCTGTCGGGGGAGCCAGCACTGGGACACACACACACACGGGACGGGACACCCACCCCGGGATGACCCCGGGGTGATCCCGAGCTCCTGGATGGCCGCTGGGATGGGACACACCAGCCACGGGCGCTGGGGACGCTCGGGCCCTGCAAACTGACACCAAATGCCAAACCCAGGCGGCCTGGGTCGCTGTCGGCCCCGGGAACAGCCCCGTGCCCGGCTGGGGGATGCTCCTCTCCCCACCCACCGGGATGGAGAAGTTCACGGGCGACCCTGGAGTTCACGGTCGGCAGGAGCCACGGGGGACCCCGGGCCCCGGCGGGCAACTTCCAAACTTGACTGGCGCTTGCCCCCCTCCACCGCCCGCCCGGGATTATCATAAATTAAGACGTAATTACTCCATGGAAATTTACAGCACAAAGCTGCGGCGCTAACAAGTGTGTTCGGCGGCACCGGGGGGAGATACAAAGCGCTATTGTCTGGCAGGCGCCAAAAAAGCTGCTCTGCCCCCAAACCCACACATCCCGGGGACAGGGATGAGGGTGGCGATGGCGACCGAGCCACGGCACGGCGGCAGCGCAGGGAACCACGCTTGTGTGACACGGAGCTCCAAGAGGAGGGTCCCGGCAGGGAGGGCTGGGTGAGGGTGGCTGAAGGCAGCCCAGGGTGATGGGTGCCCTCCAAGCAGGTGCTCCCCAACAAAGGCATCTCCTTTATTCCCTGAAATAACTCTCAGCTCCCAGCCGTGGGTGCTGCACCCAGCAAAACGCCACCTCTGACCCCTTTTACCAACTTCAGCACGCACGGGGTTAAAATTAAACCCCCTGGGGATCTGGAAGGAGGGGGGGGACACACATGGGGACCAGCGCCAGCGCTGGTGTGTGTTCCCCCGTCGGTGCTGCAACATTCCCCCAGCTGTCACACGCATTAAAAAATAATAATCATCAACGTGGCAAAAAAAAAAAATAACAACCAAAACAACAAAACCAACCAACAACCGAACCCAACAAAACAGTGCGAAAAAATTCAGGCGGCTAAAACAAATCCAGCAATAAAGGAGCTGGGATCCTCGGAAAGCTGGCTGTGCAATTAAGCAGTTTTCTGCTGTACGCCGATAATCACCTAATTATACTATTAATGACAGTTCAACCTGCTCGGAAATAAAAGGACATTCTTCCATAACAGGATGCCAGCTGTTTGTTACAGATGTCAAACATCTTTAAAGCATTATTATTAAAAGAAGGGGGGAAGGAGGAAGCTTGGGGATGCTGAAGCACAGCCGTCTTTCCCCCTCAAAGCATCTTGCAAGGGACGAGGGGGGGTGTTTGGAGTGTCACCCCCACCTTGAATCGGGGAGAAGAATCTGCCAGAGGGGGATTTTCGGCGGGGGCCTATGTTTGGGGCCATAAATCCCCCACGTCGGGCTGGCGGCGAGAGGCGCCTGGGTTTAATTAAGCGCAGCGTTTGGGAAATAAAAGTTAAAAACCGGTCGTAAAATTAGAGGGAGGGGATGCTCCTGCTGCCAGGCTCGGGGCAGGGCCGGCCCCGCTCCCCCCCGGCTGCCACCGGCGGTGCCTGGAGCGCGGCTGCCGCCGGCGGTGCCCGCGCACGTGCCGCGGTGCCGTGCCAAGGAGAGGAGCATCCCGGCAGGTGCCGACAGCCGGTGCCAAGGCGAGGGAAAAGGGGGGGACACGCCACAGAGAAAGGCAGCACCTGCTCCCCCTCCAAAGCCCGCGCTGCGTTTGGTTTGGAGGGTTGGAGGTGAGCGGTGCCCGCCGCACCCCCACACGGGGATTGGGGTGTGGCGGTGCCAGGGCGGGGGGNGGGGGGGGGGGGGGGGGGGGGGGGGGGGGGGGGGGGGGGCTGTGGCAGTGGGGCAGGGGGGCCCCAAATCGCCAGCCAAATTCCTGCTGGGTGATTCCACCTCTCTCCCGGCAGCTCGGTGCTGGCAGAGCCGTTCCTGGGGGGCAGCCAGGTGCCCACCCGCCGTGGGGTGATGCCAACGCTGGCGTTACCCACTGCCCACCCAGACACCTGGCTTTGCACCCTGTCCTACATAGCTGCCGGCAAATCTGCCTGTAAAACCGTCAGGAACCGGGTTTAGCCTGGGAATAAAGAGATTACGGAGGGGAGGGGGTTGAGGAACGAAGGAGAAAGGAAAAAGGGGGTGCCTGGGAATAATTCACCCCCCTCCTGGCTGCGTGGTTACTGATATCCCGTGCCTGCAGGGCCATGGCATGAGCAGGATGGCTGCAGAAAGGCACCGGATTTTCGGGGCGCCCACCCACCCACTCAGAGCTGGGGGGCTGTGATGGAGCCCCCTCTCCAGGCCAGGACCCCCTGACCCCTTGGCACACGCTGGGCTGGCACCGGCCCCGCTTGCCAGACAGGATCCAGCAGGAAAAAACCATCTGGGAAGCGTCCCTCCCCCTGAGCTCCGAGCAATGCCCCCAGTCCCCCCCTTCCCCTGGCTTCCCTCTTCCCCCCCTCCCCTTCTCAAACCATCACGGGGAAGCTGGAAAGTGGTTGACATGGTTGCCATGGCAACCGAATTTAGGCCTGGCGAGAGGAGGAGGAGGAGGAAGATGGTGGGGGGTGCAAGGGAGGAAGGCAGGAGGACTTCCCGGCACCCCAACATGGCTTGGAACCCCCCGGCATCACCCACCCCCCCCTCAGCACCCCACCACCACCTCCTGGCGCACCCCTCAACCCCACACCCGGCGAGGATGAGGAAGGGTATCCCCAGAGCCAGCTGGGGGGATGCCGAGAGCGGGGCTCAGCCCCGAGCACCCCAAACCCAGCCTGGGGGCGGCTGTGCCCGCCCGGCGCTGCCGAGAGCCGCCGGTGACTCACACCTCGCGCCGAGCCGAGCGGGTGTTTACGCGGCATCACCCAGCCCTTCCATCTGCTTTGATCCAGGGGCTAAATATTCCCGGCCCCAGCACAAAAATAGGAACCATTTGGGAAGGTCCTGAGTCAGCAGCATCCGCTGCCGGCACCCAGCGCCCTCGTCCCCAGCACGCCAGGCACCCGCCGGGGAGCCCCAGGGCCCCTCCGGCACCGGCACCGGGCGGATTTGCCGGATTTGGGGACGCTCATAGGGAGGGGGAGCCCCCAAAAAGCTGTGTGTGTCCAGGTGCCACCCTTGTGCCTGCTGGAGCAAACAGCCAGGCCCTCCGGGGATGCTCTGTGTTCCCGAGGGGTGCCGCTGTCCCCAAGGGAGGGTGGTGTCCCTGAGGGACACTGACACCGGCCACAGGGTGACAACTGCACCTACGTTATCCCAGGGAAGATGAGGCTGAGCGTGGTTCCCATATGGACAGCAGGGAGTGGGGTCCCTTCCCTGTGCCCTGGCTCTCAGAGATGACTGATGGCAGGTCCCCACAGCGCCCGGTGTCCCCTGGCAGTGGCTGAGCCCCGTGGCACAAATCCAGCCTCACGACCAGAGGAATACAGGGGACAGAGGCATTGGTGACCACGGGGATAAAGGGGACAGAAGCATCAGTGACCAGANGGTGTGCAAGGGAGGAAGGCAGGAGGACTTCCCGGCACCCCAACATGGCTTGGAACCCCCCGGCATCACCCACCCNCCCAAGGGAGGGTGGTGTCCCTGAGGGACACTGACACCGGCCACAGGGTGACAACTGCACCTACGTTATCCCAGGGAAGATGAGGCTGAGCGTGGTTCCCATATGGACAGCAGGGAGTGGGGTCCCTTCCCTGTGCCCTGGCTCTCAGAGATGACTGATGGCAGGTCCCCACAGCGCCCGGTGTCCCCTGGCAGTGGCTGAGCCCCGTGGCACAAATCCAGCCTCACGACCAGAGGAATACAGGGGACAGAGGCATTGGTGACCACGGGGATAAAGGGGACAGAAGCATCAGTGACCAGAGACAGAGGTGACAGGATCATTGGTGAGGTGACCAGAGGGAGCAGCATTGGTGACAAGAGGGACAGAAGCATCAGTGACCAGAGGGATACAGGGGACAGGAGCATCAGTGACAAGAGGGGACAGCAGCACTGGTGACCAGAAGGACCGAGGGGACACAGAGGAGCCGGCTGCATCCCAGGCCAGCCAAGCTCGGGGAACAAGCCACCGAGGAGGAGCGTGTGACACGGGCCACGGCCAGGCAGTCCCTGAGGCGGTGACAGTCCCCAGCAGGACTCGCGCCGCTGAGTCACCGCCACCAGCCCCGCGCTGCTGAAAGCCCCGCGAGCCCGGGGCGGGGGGAAGGTTCCGTCTCCATCTGCTCCCACCCGACCCGGCCCACCGGCATCTCCCAACGCCCGGCAGCTGCCGCCAGCGATCCCGCTGCGTGCCAGCGCCTCCAGCATCATTCCCCCTAATTGCTTTAAACCTCGCAGCCTGACACTTCCATGTTCCTCTCCGTCTTGCTTTTCTCCTCCGGTTTTATTATTCCTCCTCCTCCGCGGCGGCTGGGGAGCCGGCCGGAGCAGGGTTTTCCAGGGCGCAGGAATTAGTGCATCAGCCACGACGGCAAAACCAGAAGTTTCACGCAACAGGAGCTGCCGCCGGGAGCCCCGGCTCGACCGGCGCGTGCTAAATATGGAATTTAAGGGGGAAAACAGCCAACCCCAAACCCGTCTCCCTGCACCTGCAGCCCTCGGAGGGGTCCCCACCGCAAGGGACGGCTCGGAGGCCGGGCAGGAATCGCCCAGGGCTGCTGCAGGCAGTGGAGGAGAGCGAGGAGCAGGCGAGGCGATGGTGTTTGGGGGGACACGGGGAGCGGGACCCCCAGAGCCGGCACGGAGGAGGGCGCAGCGTCGGAGCAGGGCGGGAGCGCTCAGGGTGCCACAGGAAAGCGGGTCACCCATGTCCCCACGGTGGCACAGCGCCGGCAGAGGATGTCACAGCGCAACCCCTCCCAGAGCGGGGGGACCCCCAGCTGGACCCCGGTGCCCCCCGGCCGCCCTTCCCGGCTCGCCTTCGTGCGCTCCGGCGCAGGCGCGCTGGGAGAGCCGCTGGCTCCGGTAAGAACGGCCACATGCCAAAGCCATTTCCTGAAACAAACAGCCATCGGCGGGGGAACGGCCACGCGTGGGCACCCAGCCCCGCACAGGGCCCGGCCGCTGCTCCCCAACTCTGGGAGAGCGCCCCGAGCGTGCACCCCGAAAGCGCCTCGAGTTCACGGCCGGGGCTGCCAGCCCGAGGCTGCATCTGGAGGCTGCACCCCAAGAGCACCCCGAGATCACACCCTGAGCTCACGGCCCGAGCGTGCCAAACCCCCGGAGCGCACCCCGAACACGCACCTGAGCCTGCACCCCCGGAGCACCTGCAGTCCCACCCCAAAGCCCCCTGGAAACACTGACCCCGGGCACGCACCCTGCACGCACCCCCCGAGCTCGCACCCCAACCCCACCGGTGCTCCCCGAACCCCCCCGGGGGATCCCCAGCCGAAGGGGCCGGAGCTGCCGGCTGGGGTGGCACAGCAAACTTTGGTGCCCCAAATCCCCGTGCCCTCGCAGTGACGAGGCTGGCACCCCAAAACACAGCGCACCCCGCATTTCTCCCCATCCCACCTCGGCCAGAACGCCCCCGGCTCCTCGGGGAGAGCGAGAAACCCCCCCGGGTGAGAGAGTGGCAGCGGGAGGAGAAAGGGGC